>ML849716.1:26982-43810 GCA_009831015.1 Picea engelmannii
AATGGTGTGCTCAAACCCCCTATCAGGTGGTCTCCCTGGTGGAATTGCCTCAAAGACCTGTTGATGTCGTCCCAATAAATTCTTGATCTCTGTATGGTATTGTTGTCGACCTTCTGAATCCTTCTGAGTAGTGATCAAGCATTATGCGGCATATGCTACCTCCCCATGTCTAAATATCCTCTCCATCCTCTTGGCTGAAACCATCCTGGGTGCTCCTGTCAACATACCTCTTAGAACAACCTTCTTCCCATCCTGATCTCTGAATCCCATTTCCAAGGTTTGGTAGTTGGTAGTGATTTTTCCCAAGGTAATCATCCACTGAACTCCTAAACACCACATCTGTGTCTGATAGGTCAACCACATAAAATGTGTCTCTCACTATGTAGTTGCCTAACTTCATCTCTAAGTTTGGAACTCTGTCTAGACACTCCACTGTGTGGTCATCTGCTACCACAACATCAAACCCCTCAAACTCCTCTGTCTGAAGTGCCTGTCTCGATACTAGTGAAGCATCGATGAAGTTGTGGGTGGCCCCACCATCTATCAGGGCGATTGCCCGTTGCCCCTGGATAATCCCTCTGATACGGAGGGTATCATACCTAGGAACACCAGAAAGGGTCGCTATGACACCTCCCTTTGTTGGTTTCCTCCTGTTAGCCTGTTCTGGCGGTTGTGGGACTACTGGAGGATGGGCTCCTACCGGTGTCGGTGGTCTACGGGGAGGCTGCTCCTCTGTTGGTGTTGACTCCTCCTCTGAACTAGTGGATCCACTGTCCTGCTCCTCCTCCTCACTGTCCACGTTGTCTGCTACTACCTCAATATAATGAATCTCTCCCTTGCCCATGCACCTGTGGCCTGGGACCCAAGGATCTTTGCAACTAAAGCAAATATTTTTCCTCATAAGCTCTCGCCTACTCTCATCATCCAACTTTTCCTTGCCCTTCCATTCTCTCTGGAATGGCTTCCTGTCTCTATCCCTCTGGGGCACAAATGGTTTGGAGAAAGTTTTAGTCTTTGGCACTGAGTCTGCCAGATCTCGAGTGCAAAGGATGGCATCCTGCAAAGTGGGAGGCCTGTATGCCTTCACCCATCCTTTCAAAGGCTCTGTGAGTCCTTCTGTGAATAGCATGATCAGCCTGGGCTCTGATATATCTGTCATTGCCACGGCTACCCGCTGAAACTCTGTGATGAATGCCTCTGTTGTGCCAGTTTGTCTCAACTGGGCTAGATCCCTGAAGTGTATCTCGGGATCCTTCCTGTCAAACCTGTCCATGAGCTTATCTGTAAACTCCCTATAGGAGATGATGTGACTGTGACACAATGTCACCAGTCCATGGTACCACCACTCGTGTGCCTCACCCTCCAAGTGTAAGGTCGCAAAACTGATGGCCTCTATCTCAGTCATCTGGATGAGCTTGTAATACGTGTCTAGCTTCTGTACCCAATCTCTGGCGGTGTATTTGGACGATCCGTCGAAAGAAGGGATGGTGAGTTTCCCAACTTTTCGGATGAAATCAAGGTTATGCCCCTACTGTTGTTGTGGTCCTCCCCTCTACGGCTCTCTGGGGCGGTTCCTGAGTCTGAGTCCACAATACTCGACTAAGGTCATGTCCTAATGGAAGTCACGACCCAATGTTGCGTACTCCCTCCTATACTCTACAATGTCGTCAGCATGAGTGGGTGGCCTCTGTGGTATCGGTGGCGGTGTTGCTACCGGGGGTGCCCTCTGGAAACTGGGAAACAAGGGTCTGGGAATCCTACTCGCAGAGGTGTATGTGCGAGAGGGTGACTGGGGTCTACTGCCTGCTCCCGAGTTACCCTATGCTGCATGCGGGACTTGTGTATCTGGGGTGCCCACTCTAGCCAATCTATCAACCACCTGTGCCAAGGACTGAGACATGGTCCATTGACTAGCTAACATATCGTTGATAACATGCATGAAAGTTGCCTCTGGATCTATGGGGGCCTTGCCACTGCCTTCTTGTCGCTCATATCTGTCTCCTAGCATCCTCTCTGCCTCGTGCTCAGCCTCACACTCTGCCCTTCTCTCTGCTTCTCTATGTGCCTCTTCCTCTTCCTCTGAGCTAGGAGGAAAAGGGGGGAAATCAGGCCTATGCCTTCTTTCCTAATGCCTATTGTAAGTGACATATTCGTCACCTACTTGTTCACGGCCCTCTGGGTCTTCTGCTGCACTCATTGTCTTTAGTCACAGGCTGGCAGGACTAAAGCTCTGATACCACTGTAATGTTCCTGACTTGGCTAGTCTAGGAAACGCTGCTAATGTGTGTGTAGGATCAAAGGTTTATAGCGTATAAATGATCATACAAATAATAAACGCGACAAAGCACTGCAAAGTTTGTATTATGATATCTTTGTGGATTACAAAATGGTCGAATGCGGCTGAATAAACTGACAATACTCGACTAGATCAACAGACAAAGGATCTTAGTCGGAATACAAATAAGCAACTGCGGCTGAATAAAATAACAACACTCGGCTAGATCAAAAGACAAAAGGATCTTAGCCAGAATACAAATAAGCAACTAAAAGATAATACTCGGAATATGGGAGCACTGCGGAATCAATGAAGAATGATGGAAGACCTGGATGATCTTCCCGGTGACTAGGGTGTGTCTTTCAACACCAAAATCAGCCAACTGATGTCTTCCTCCTGGAATACACTGAACTATCTCTCTTGAGATGCGCCTCTTCTCCTCAATGACAAGTCATAATCTGCATAATGATGAATTAGGTCGCTGACCTTTCCTTCATAGCTTTCCAAAACCCTAAATCATGTTGAAACCCTAATTCATTGTTGATTTCCAAAACCCTAAATCATGCTGAAACCCTAATTCGTTGTTGACTTCCAAAACCCTAAATCACTGTTGAAACTTGAAACCCTAATTCACTGTTGACTTCTATTTTTAGCTCATAATGACTTAAAAGCGCTTTTAACCCTTTTTAGCTCAATGTCACTTTCCGAATATAACACTTGTGACTGGAGTGACCTCTAGTAACCCTGTTTACCCCTCTTTGGCCCTGGCTATAGTCTAACGAGGCGGTTTAGACCATTAAGCCTCCTCTTCTGGAGCTCCTATTTGGAAAGGGACGTTACAGAGAGTGACCTCTACCTTTCAATGAAAAAGTATGCTCTCCCACACTAACTCAACCCAAAAGTGGGGTGTAAAGACAACAAAACTCAAGCAAATACAAAACCCAATCACCAAAAGGACCCCTTCTCCTCACTACCCATCTAGCCTTTATGAAATAGGCTTGGAGGTGTACAAAAATAGCATCACCATGAATAGGAGAGCCAAAGATAACAAAAGTCAAAGATAGGCCTCCTCAACTAGAGCGCGTGAGTAAATGAGGGAAATCAAACCATAATAGAATGCATATTGATTAAAATAAGCCTCCTCAAACACATGCACTCCATCTCTAAACCAAAAGAACATGTGTTAAAGAAAGAAACTCCACAAACACCTCCTCCAACTCGTGCACTTCATCTCTAGATAATAATATCAAGTGTAAATAAGGTCACTCCACCAAGAAAAGCTCCTTAAACTCCAAAATGAGTTCCACCACTCATGTGCTCCACTCCTAGGCCAAGAATAATATGTGTAAAGGAGTAAAGTCCACAAATAAATCTCCTTGACTCATGCCCTCCACCTCCCAGTATAAATAGCAAGTGTAAACAAGGAAACTCCATAAATAAGCACCTTGACTCATGCAGTCCACCTCCTAGTATAAATAGTAGAATGAATCTCTCAAAAGTCAATAAGGTCAAGTCCAAAAGGTGGGCGCTCCTCTCCTTGGCTATAAATAGTAGTCCACAAATAATCACAAGTCATGAGAAAGTTCCTCAATCAAGCACTCTGGGAATCTATAGACAGCAGAGTCCTCCTCCAAAAATAGCAATAGAGTGGAGTCTAAGTCACACTCCAATAATAACCTTCTAAAAATAGCCACATGACCTCACTAGAGAGCACACTCTAAAAATTGCAGCAACAAAAACAGATTTGGACCTTGAAAAATCAAACTCCTTACAATACCCTGAAATTCGACACCGATGTTGTATGCCATACTACATCCCCAAAAATATATCCAACATGTTAAAAATAGAATGCAAAAAAAGACCAAAATTTTCATCTCAGAATCATCTGAAATTCGAACCATGAACCAATCTCCATAGTGGGTCTCCAAAAATGTAATTAACCTACTATTTGGGCCAAATTTCTAAAAATAGAAACCTTTTAAAAATCGTTTTTTTTTAATAGAAACTTTTTCGATTTGCCTCAAATTTGAACCACATGCTCATCTCCCTAGTGTGTATCAGGATCTACATTTGGATTTCAAGAAAAATAGAAATTTTTCAAAATTGCAAATCTTGGAAATTTGAAAGTGCCCGTTTTAATAGCTCCACACCAGGTCTCCAAAAATGTCATCTACTTCTGAAAAAGATCAAGTTTCTAAAAATAGCAGAATGAATCTGAAAATGCTCATCGAACTGTCCTCATTCCCTCGTGCATCCTCCAAAGTTTGCATGTAAACTTGATGCATGGGGAAAATGTTGAGAAATGTAGCTGGAGCAAGAGCTTCGTGCAAAGGTTAGGTGTGAACGTGTGAGAAGTAGTTCGAGACGACTTCTTAGTGACCACTTAGGAAAAGTGGGAAATAATACCATCTTGTAATTTCACTTAAATAAATAAAAGTGAAAGTCAAAATTTCCATCTTCTCCTAGTCTTAGAAATCTAAATGAAATATTCTAGAATATTAGTGAGTTAGATTTGTTCTAATCTTAGTCGTACACCTCGTTGTTGAGATTAGGTGGTTGCTAGGATTAAGGAGATTAGTTGCTAGGATTGAGGAAATTAGTTATTTCTCTCAAAGCATAAATAGGACAAGATGGGAGAAGTTGGAACACACATGGAAACAACACTTGAGAGAAGTGGAAACCAAGAGAAGGAGAATGCATCTGAGAGGAGAAAGTGCAGATCTGTTGTAGCAATGAACAAGAGGAAATCTGTACAGGAGAGTTAGTTATTTCTCTCAAAGCATAAATAGGACAAGATGGGAGAAGTTGGAACACACATGGAAACAACACTTGAGAGAGGTGGAAACCAAGAGAAGGAGAGTGCATCTGAGAGGATAAAGTGCAGATACGTTGTAGCAAACAACAAGAGGAAATCTGTACAGCAGCAACTCCTTACAGTCAAACAACAGTAGCTGCTGCCTTCTTTCTTCAGCAGAGCCATACTTCTATTTCAGCAGGTTATAC
Organism: Picea engelmannii; assembly: GCA_009831015.1. NCBI lineage: Eukaryota > Viridiplantae > Streptophyta > Pinopsida > Pinales > Pinaceae > Picea > Picea engelmannii. The sequence goes on from ML849716.1 coordinate 32,261, forward strand.
TTCTTTGTTCTGTAGTGTTTTGTTAAACGTACAGCTGCTAAGTTACAACAAATTGTGGAGGTACCTTGTAATCTTTGATCATTGGAATGATAACTTGATTTGAAAGGGAAAATCATTGTGCATGTGTGTTATTCATTTATTGCTTCCGCTGTTCATTTTCCAGCTGTATGTGTTATTGTTGCATGTTCAAAAATATTCATTTTTGTAATTAAATAAGTTCGAATCTGATTTATTTAATTAAGAGAAACATAGGACAGCAGTCATCTAGGGCTTTTACAAAATTCACATGGTATCATAGTTGGTCTTTGATTGAGATCCTCGAGGGTTTACAGCAGTAGATCAACTACTGAAAACAAGGACCAATAGTTAAAGGGTTTCATTATTGTTGCTTGAAGGACTAAGCACTCTTGTAGGGCAGATTTTTTGTTCTATTTTCAGATCTGGGAAGTTTGTGCATTTGATCTCAGAGATGGCAGCAGCTAACCTCAGATTTGAGGACAGATTGGATGGTGCCTCCAACTTTTTGCCCTGAAAAGTTGGGGTAACATTGCTATTGGAAGAAAATGATCTATGGGATATTGTCAAGGATGTTGTGCCTTCACCTACAGATCCACAGCAGTTGGCAGCCCACAAGAAAAAGGAAGTGAAAGCCAAGCGGATGTTCTTGGATGCCATAAAGGATCATTTGATCCCTCATGTATCCGAGAAGAAGACAGCGAAGGAGATGTTTGATGCCCTGGTTAGCCTCTACCAGAGTGAGAACATTAACAGGAAGATAATATTGCAGAACAAACTCAGATCCATAGAGATGACCAGATCAAACCCCGTTACCAGTTACCTCATGAAGGTCACGAAGATCCATGATCAACTTGCAGTAGTTGTGGAGAAGATTGCAGATGCAGAGCTAGTGAACGTGGCACTAAATGGATTCCCAACTTCATGGGAACCATTTGTCAAGGGTATTTGTGCCCGTGAGAACCTTCCTAAATTTGAAAGGCTTTGGGATGACTGCATCCAGGAGGAGACACGGATGAAGTCAAAGGCCAGCAAGAAGGGTGGTGACGACAACCTAGCCCTAATTGGTCAAACCAAGAAGGGCAGAGGTAAAGGACCCAGCAAGGATAAGGGAATGAGTGAGGAGTCGACCTCACAGCCAGGGAAGAAAGACTTGAGTAAAATCAAGTACTTCATATGTCATAAGCATGGCCATTATGCATCACAATGTCCATAGAAGAAGAAGGGTAAAGGGAAGCAGCAGCAAAATCAGGTAGCAGCCTCAGCTGAAACTCAAATTAATGAGTTTGCCTCCAAGTTCGAGAAGGATTTCTCAATGGTATCTTGCCTTTCTACCAGTACGATTCCGAGGAACGCTTGGTATGTGGACAGTGGAGCATCTAGGCATATGACATCAACCTAGTAGTTATTTTCAAGTCTAAGAGAGTAGGTCTCGAGCGTCGAGGTTGAACTTGGTGATGATGGCAAGTACCCAATAGCAGGAGTTGGTACCATTCCTTGCCAGCTCCAGTCAGGTACCTCTTTAGACTTTGATGATGTGTTATTTGTTCCAGGTCTCAGGAAGAATTTGCTTTCAGTTTTCCTTATGGAAGATAAGGGCTTTGCAGTAGAGTTCAAAAACCAGCATGTCCTTATCAGATCGAAGGACTCTAGCCTAGAATCAGCTCAAGTGATCAGGGTTACAGAAGGCAACTTGTACAGGTTACAAGGTGAACCTGTTCGAGCCTTAGTTCATAACATAGATAACTTGTGTGAGTTATGGCGCAAGAGGATGGGGCACCTGCATTACAGAGCATTGCCTATTTTGAGGGAGATAGTCACAAGTCTTTTAGAGTTCAACATTGAGCAATAGGGAGTATGCAGAGGGTGCATGCTTGGCAAGCATGCCAAGGTTGCTTTCCCAAGTAGCGAGCACATGTCTAAGTGGATTCTAGACCTAGTGCATTCAGATGTATGTGGACCGATGTCAATAGTGTCAATCATAGGGAGCATGTACTATGTTTCCTTCATTGATCACTTCTCTTGCAAGACATGGATCTACTTCTTAAAGACAAAGGATGAAGTCTTTAGCAGGTTTCTGGGGTTCAAAGCTCTTGTTGAGAACCAAACAGGAAAGAAGATCAAGGATTTGAGATCAAATAATGGGGGTGAGTATACTTCCAACAAGTTCAAGGATTTCTGCAAGGAGGCAGGAATCAAGAGGAAGTGGATTGTTTCGTACAACCCATAGCAAAAGTATCGAGGTGAAAGAATCGATCCATCATAGGGATTGCTAAGGCCATGATTCATGACCAGGACTTGCCGATGTTTCTTTGGGAAGAAGCATGTAACACAACAGTCTACATCTAGAATAGGTGTCCTCACAAGATCTTGGAGGACAAGAAACCAAAGGAAGCATTCACTGGTTTGAAGCCAGAGGTAGGTCATTTTTGCATCTTTGGTTGTCCAGTCTAAATCCATGTACCTGTAGAGAAGAGGACTAAGTTGGAGCCCTCCAGCAGGAAGGGTTTATTTGTGGGTTATGGTGAGACTTCAAAGGCTTACAGGGTTTATATTCCAGAGCAGAGGAAGACAGTCATGAGTAGGGATGTGAAGTTTAAGGAGGACTTCGCATCCAAGAAGTCACATGAGCCCATTCCAATGACAGAGAACGAGGTGCAGGAGGCTCCGAAGGTTGAGCCAGGGTCACCAAAGACACCAGTAGTTTTCAATTCAAGACAACAACCTTCGGGTGAGGAGGAGGAGACATTATCCCCTTCCAATTCTGTCAGGAGACCTCGATGGTTCACATAGACATTGAGGGATCCTTAGGAGTACATTTAGGAAGAGAAGACCTCCAAAGAAGTTTCCAAACTACATGGAAATAATGAGAAGCACCATAGATTCAGAGCCTTCCAGTTTTCAAGAGGCAGTAAACCAACAAGTTTGGCGAGATGCCATGGTGGAGGAGTACACCTCCATCATGAAGAATGATGTTTGGGACATAGTGCCAAGACCGAAGGGGAAGTCAGTAGAAAATTACAGGTGGCTCTACAAAATCAAGCATGTTGCAGATAGTAGCATCGAGAAGTTCAAGATGAATTTTGTGGCTAGAGGGTTTTCCCAAAAAGAAGTAGACTATCAGGAGACAATTGTTCTAGTCGCCAGGTACACTTCCATTAGAGGAGTTATGTCTATAATTCCAATCATGGGATGGAGGATACATCAGATGGATGTGTAGACAACTTTCCTAAATGGGATCATTGAGGAAGAAGTGTACATAGAGAAGCCTCAGGGAATTGAGGTAAATGGGAAGGAGTCCCATGTTTGTAGGCTTAAGAAATCCTTGTATGGACTCAAGCAAGCACTGAGAGCATGTTATTTCAGGATCGATAGATATTTGTTGAGTATGGGCTTCACCAAAAGTGAAGCAGCTCCTAACTTATATTATATATTTGTTGGGACTGATCTGCTTATTTTGGTGCTATATGTAGATAACTTGTTTCTTACAAGTGCAGAGAAGCTCATTGCAAGGTGCAAAGCAGATATGGCAGCTAAGTTCGAGATGAAGGACATTGGCATGATGCATTACTTCTTGGATTTGGAGGTTTGGCATGAACCAGGGGAGATATTCCTTGGGCAAGGTAAGTATGTGGTTGAGATATTGAAGAGATTTCATATGGAGAACTGCAAACCTATCGCCACACCCATGAACACCAAGCTAAGAAGGTGACAGCTTCAGATTCAGAGTTGGTGGATCCCGTGTTGTATAGGCAGTTGATAGGTTTATTAATGTATTTGGTCTACACAAGACTAGATATATGCTTTGCAGTGAACACCTTGAGTCGGTTCATGGTGGAGCCAAGGCAGGAGCATTGGGTAGCAACAAAACGTGTGCTCAGATATTTGAGGGGCATAGTGGAGTATGGCCTGAGATATCTTAGAGATGGTGAAGTGAAGTTCCAGGGGTATATTGACTCAAATTGGGCAGGCAGTGCAACAAACAGGAAGAGCACCTTAGGGTTGTTTGTTTTATTTAACATCTTTTACAAGGGTTTGTGTGAGAAAAAGTGTGCATATATGCACTATAACAGCCAATAAAACATTCAAATCTACACTTGGTTAGCACAATTAAAGGGTAGATTTCGTAAGTTTTACTTTCCTAAACCCTTTTCTTTTAAATTCCAGATCTGATTTGCTTAGTATTTCCTTATTTCTGGTCATCATAGAACATAACTACAGCCCAACAATTGAAATCTTTGGCTATAGCAAATTTTGGGTTGGGACCCTGGGGAGGATTTGAACCCCAAATTTGCAAAAGTAATTTCCAGCTTGCCGGAAATTAAATGTACGGCAGATCTGAAGGTCCTTGGGCTTAATAAACACTTATATCTTGCTGTCCTATCCTTCTTACCCACAGATCTAGCGATCGAGTGCATTTTTGCACTTGTGGGAGGCCTCAAAAGGCCATTGTCCTTGTTGTTTTCTGCGTTTTATTTCGTTTTGCAGATTTGAAGTAATAGGACAGCAAGGAAATCATCCATTTACAGCCACTTTAATCAAGGTAGTAGGTACTTACATTGCAAGTCATCCGGAAAGTGGTAAGATCATTCCCCCTATCTCTTGTACTTCATTTTTATCATTTCTTGGAGAGTTAAGGGTAAGATCAGCTTGTTGTTTGGTCATTCTATTCTCTGCAGTAGCTTTTATTTCAGCAAGCCTTAAAATAATTAACTCCTACCCCTTTCACCATAGCCCATCATTTAAAGCACTGATCTACTAATCGATTGAGTAAGGTGATTGCGTTTTGTTATAGGGAAGCCTCCCAAAGCCTTTCGTGAGTGGGATTTGGGCTTGAACAGGGAGAGGATAGGTGTTGTGGTGACGTTGGGCAAATAGGACTGCTAGTTTGGGCGGTAACAGGGGGCAATCATTATAATGGAAACGAGGATAGAAATACTTATCCATTGCCATTTAGCTTAAACAAGCATCTCAAAACTTAAGGTTTGCCATTGTTTGTGATTTATGTTAGGTATCAAGTCAAATGCCTCCAGCGACATCATCATATCATTGGAGCAATCAATGGTGCAATAACTATAGCATGCATGACCCTACAAATAGTAAGTATAAGTATCTCAACTTTGATGAGCATCTACGAAAGTGAGGTTTACCATTATTTAGTAGAATAAAACTAGACTATATGGAAGTATAGGCCTCTCATCTCACACAAAAGTGAGTTTCGAATGTTTATAAATAGTATGTGTTACACCTCATATTGTTTGAGGTTCCACGTTGTTATTTTCATCACATTGGTGGGATTTGTTGATGATACCTTTGGTGGGATTTGTTGTCGGTACCTTTTGAGCATTGGACCGATCTGGGGTGATACATCTTCATGGATCCCCTTCTCTTCATGGCAGTGGATCATTTAATGGAGGTCTTTGGTTGGGGGAGTCTCATTTCTCCTTGGTTGGATGATTATGCTTGTTGATTTGGTGGTCTTCTCACATGTGCTTTCCTTGTCGATCACCCCTTTGTTACATATTTGATGGTTATGGAGCATGCTATCACATTATGGTGTGGTTTTGGTGTACTTGTTTATCTTGGATGTGCTACATCTTGTTCTTGAATGATGGGTCAAGTGTTACAAGAACCGAACCGGAACCGGTAAAACCGGTCAGTCCAACCGGTTATGAGCCTTCACTGGTCCGAACCGCCCCATCAAACTGCCCCTGACCGGTTCCGTACGGAACCCGTTTTTTTGCCTGAACCGGCCGGTTCCGTACGGGTTCTGTGAAGATGACCCGTGGGTGGAAAAGGTAGGGGGAATTTAGATTTTTTTTTAAATTTAGGGTTGGGATTCACATTTTTTTTTAAATTTAAGGTTTTTTTTAAAAACTTTGCAAATTTGTGTATAATGGTTTGGATTCACATGGATACACATGAATATGTATTTGTTTTTCAAAATTTGAATATTTTATGTATTTTTAGTGACCGGTTTTTTGATCCGGTTTTTTGCCGGTTTTTTCCCGGTTCCGGTTTTTTGGGGCGACCGGTCTGGTTCTGGTAACTTTGGATGGGTCTATCCCCCCAAAGGGTTAGTATGGTGTTAGGAGGTAGATGTTTCATGATGTTGTTTGAGATTCCAAATGACTTTTGCATGATGATTTTGTATTATTTGTGTCACTAGGAGGGGTGTTCTACATGCTCCTCTTGTGTTGGATGGGTGGTGGAGACATACTTGATGATTGGATGGGTTAGCATTTTCTATTGTCCCTTCTCTTATGATGTTGATGTGGTTGGATATGTGTTGTGGTAGTGCACTTCGCTTTGGTGGGATTTCTCTACGTGATATGACTTGATATTGTAACATTTGTTGACATCACCTAGATGAAATGTGTTTGATGATGCTAATACCCTTGTTGATGTACGTTTTCCTAATTTTGAGTTAGATTGGGGGGCATATTACATACATCTTTGGTGATCAAGCCTTTTTCTAAGGTTGATGAAGTATTAATCATGTTATAGTCCTTTGGTGCTACACCTAGGTTCAAGCCTAGGTTGAGCTTCTATTTTATCATTATGTTGCTATCATGGTGGGCTTTGCTAGGAGATATATCTTATGTGCACTGTACAAAACTTGTTGGAGTGCACCCCCCTATGGGCACAAGTGTTTATGTTGATTTAATCAGATGGTGACTATTGGGAGGTTGGACTATGGTTTTGATTGAGTATTAACCTATGTGCACACATGTCAAGGTTGATTTAACCATTCAATGGTTAATTTAATCCATTTATTTTATTGGAGGTTAATAGCTTAAGCACCCTACTTCACTTGATAGATGTGCACACTTAAAGGGGTTTATTTGGAGAATATTTAGGGCTTTGATGGAGCGCTCCCCTCTTTGGCACAGTTTCCAAGGCTTGCATGGTTATTTCATCATTATTGGAGAGGTTGGCACACTCCTCTAGACAGCACTTTCTCTTGTGCACATGGTTTGGGGAAATCAATTGAAGGTTTTGGAAAACAACACATAGTTTTGCCATGAGCATTGATGAGGTCTAACCACTTTGGCACTTCTTTCTAGGGCGCACTTCATATGGAGATATTTTATTATTTACTAGGTGGTTGAGGTACTTACATGGCACAGTTTTCTAGGGAACACCTCTCCTAGGTGCTATCTCATCATTATTGCATAGAAATTTCAGCTACACTTGTCATCTTCTAATTGGAGAGCGCCCTCACCTCTTTGACTTGGCACATATATTACTTTATTTGAGGTGGTTATGAAGGATGTTTTCTTGAGAGGCATGTGGCATATTTGGAGAGCCACGCGTGGCACATTGCATGCTCTTGCTTGGTCTTCTTTCTCTTATTGGAGCATTATCTTGGAGGATGCACTTGTGGAAATGGTCCACTTACTATTTTTGGGATTGACCACCTCCTTTCTTGTGGAGCACTCCATCTAGTTGGTACTTTGCACATCATCCATGGAGTTGGTTTCCTTGGAATTCACACATGGATTGGTTGCATGCATCTTGTGGACCACTTGCTATTTTTGGGTGGTTGTTATGGAGCATTCTCCTAAGAGGATTATTTTAGTGTTTTATCCCTCAAGCATCTTGGAGGGCACACTTTGTGAGCTTTTCTAGGTGGACCCTTGTGCACATCCTCCTAGGTTGAAGATTATTTTATTATATTTTGTATGCATCCATCTTGGAGGGTGCACTCTATGCGGACCTTTTGCATGTTGACAAGATAATCATGCCTATTTTTGGTAGTACACCCTCTCTTGGAGATATCAATTGTATTATTCTTCCTATTTTTGAATGAGGGCAAGTTCTCTTGGAGAGGCTATTGTCCGCATATTTTGACGTGGTCAACCATGGATTGAGGAGGGATCTAACTACTCCATTTTTATATTATTTCTTTGACTTGTCATGAAGTTGGTAAGCAAATAAGATTTTTTTAATGTATAAGAGAAGAGACTCCTATAAAGGGGAGCTTTCTCTCCATTGTAATGGTGGTTGAGACTTTGGGGATTGAGAAGCTCTCCCCTTGGACTACATTTGTACATCTTATGCTTGGAGCCTTATGGAAGATTAGAGGTATAGCATCTCTTTATGTGAGGCTTTATGATCATAATGTTTTCATATGTTGATTTTTGTTGTAGGAAACCCTTGTAGCATGTTATTAGTACCTTATAATGAACTATGTGTCAATTGGGATAGAGTAATGTGAGGATTTGATCCCTCTTATAGCTATAGTTGTTATGTTAGCCTTGCATCTAATAAACATGATTGTTGCTAGCATAACATGACCTCACCTTCATAAAAGGCTTAAGAATGGCACCCCTAGGTTTCCACAGATAATTTTCTACAATAGATTTCAGCAAGCTAAGGCTAATTTATGGCATGCATAGCAGCCCTTATTGCCTCACATTTTCATGCATTCGCCCTGTTTGATCCATACTTCCTTGACTCCATTTTTCCCAAGAATTGATTAGGCACTTGGTCTTGGAAGTTTTCACCTTTACCTTTTGCTCTCACACCATTTACTTACCATCCATGCTACAACCATGCGTTTTGCTTGGGCTTACTCTTCAAAAAATCACCTTGCCTCCACTCTATAGCCTTAGAAATCTTATCCTTAGGGAAGCCCCCCTTGAGTTGGAGAAGAGCCAACCAAAAGTGAGAGGTAGAGCTACTGTGGTGACAGTGGGAAGCCTTCCTAAGTTGCACAAGAGTAGCTCCTTGATGTTTGGGACTTTACATCATATGGGGGTGCTAGATTTTGTTGTTCCAGTATGAAGTCATATTTAATTAAACATGGGAAAAAATATTGTTAAAGTGAATGCCCTGTGGATTCCTTAACCATAGGCTTGCAGTGGCCTTCAAAACTCTGTCACGGAAGAGCCATTCCAGATATGAGAAACAGATAACAGCTGAAATGTGAAGTTTTCACTTTTTGCACCAAATGCAATCCCTGCCAGTATTATAGATAGTTTAATGAACATTCCTATGGCTTTTATTCAAGTCCTTTCTATCTTTAATGACTATTTATTTGAAATTTCCTTCGATATATTTGAACATTTTTTCCTGCTTATGACCAAAAACAAGTACCACTGTCCATATATTTGATCTACAGTTGTTTCTTTATCCTGAAACTTTTGCTTTCTTCTCCATGAACATAAACATATGGTCATCGACAATGACATATTGATTTGAATGTTCCAAACCTAGTTCCAACCACTGTCTCACCGTGTTTCTATTGTATGTGTAAATTTCATGAATTCAAAGCCTTTTGTTGTCCAATGAGAAAAGGAAAATGGATACTAAATAAGAATTGAAATGTATAATGTATTCAATTACCACTCAAATTGCCTTTATCCATTCTCATAGAACTGAATGCTTTATGCAATTTTATTGCATTAAATAAAGTAGAAAATAACACACAAGAGAAAGAAAAGTGCCTACATATGGAACTGTTTTTAACAAAAATGCGTCCACAAATGCAAACTAAGAAGCAAAAGATACAGTATTTTTACTTTAATTAGAAGCTATCATACCATTTGTTGCACACCGATTATTAGAAAATAATAGATGAAATGAAGAAACTCTTAAGAGGTATGAGTCATGACTATTTAATAGATCAAACTTCACCTGAAAGCAGGTGGCAGGCCAAGAGGTTCGGTTGGATACATGCCAGGCTCAGCAGTAGAAACTTGATACAGAACTGGAGGTCCCAGAGGTAAAGGTAAAATTCCATCTCCATCATCAACATTTTGTGTACCAATTCTTCCGTCAGCACAGGTCCTAACGCGTGGAGTTCCTCTTTCCCATTTACCTGCAGTTTGTATCTCCAGCAAAGAATAACCTGCATCAAATTCTTTCTGATCCTCTTCACTTTCATGACTCGCCTTTCCAGGCTCCTCTCTTTGACTTGTGTTATCAACAGTTTCAGGGCTTCTGTTATTAACAGTTTCAGGTGCATTTATAGGAGCAGCAGAATCATCCTCTGTAGCATCATGCAAGACAATCTGTTCCCAGTCCCACAGAGAAAAATTCAAAATTCATACATGCACAAGAAGATAAGGAGCATCAGCAATCTATAAATCCCTAAACAAGAGACACTGATTTATAAGCTTCTACCAGTATGGAGGTGCCAAGATGTAAGAAATGTGATCACATCTATTTAAGATGCTCAACAGCATAATTAGCCAAAAGCTTAAGAACCTGTATAACTGCATCAGAATCACGAAGGCGTGGCCGCCTAACATCTACAGAAGGAAGCCGATCACCAATGCCACCTTCAACCTGTATAGCTCTGCCAGTTGGCTGCATAAGTATGAGCAAGTATGAAGAGTGAGAAGAGAGATGTTACAACTTGAATGTGTGCTCCACATTGATGTGTCACATAGTATGATCAAGTAAATCTCATCACACTGTAAAGGATCAGGAAACTGTCAAGAAAGAATTGTGAGCATGGAAAATTTATGAAGGCATAAACACAACATACAAATTGTGGTCGTCCTCTTGCCAAAACTGTTCCAGCCAATGATCCAGTATCTTGCCTATGTTGTATATTTTCTCCCAGTGCCTCAAGCAGGCCTGTAGCAGCTGCCAGCTCTGGAGGTAGGTCCGGATCATAATCCTAGTTCAGGAAGAAATTTTAATAAGAATGATAGGTATAAAGATAAGTAGAAACCTCAAAACATCAAAAACAAGTAGTTTGCATCATTGTCTTCAGTTCAATACCTGCTCCGATCGCCCACTTTCATAAACACAGATCTTCCTTTGCATAGTTGACTCTAATCGATGTTGTTCCTGTAAATTAAAAATTTAATTTAGTAGTTTTGTACTCTTCTTTGCATGCAGCAAGAGTAAATCGTCAAACTATAAGGTACCTCTGCCAGTTGTCTCAACAGATGTTGAAAAACATACTATTGAATGGTCAAAAAGTTATTTTTGAATGTTTATCTGATAGGGTTATTGGCCTTCAATGTTGATAGGAAGGGCAAAGTTGAGGATTGAGTTTTGCAGATTTGATCTATTTCCTGTCATGAATAAGTGACATAATCACACCAATGTTATCAGAACCGGAAACCAGACCGAACTGGTTGACCCCAAAAATGTGAAACCAGACCGGACCGGAGAAAAAACGAAAAAGAAATTCAACCAAAAACTACACAAAATATTCAAATTTTGAAAAAAAACATATATATTCATGTGCATCCATATGAATCCAAACCATTTATAAACAAATATGCAAAGTTTCTCATTTATATAGCAAGTAAGAGTGCATATAACCAAAATAGCACCAAGTGCAATCTATCTCTGAACCAAAATACATCAACAATGAGGCTTTAAATGGCCTCTAGAGTCCATAAAAAATCATGCTACAACAAATAACTACATATCATCAAGATCATTACCTATCTTAGGATCCTCATCATCAGTGTCACCCTCTAAGCATTAAAATAAGATAGAAAAAGCTTAACATGCCTAACAAGTGATTTTACTTGAGTGAAGGGTACGCTTTTACTAGGGTCATGA
>ML849717.1:6239-32583 GCA_009831015.1 Picea engelmannii
ATAAACGTTTCATGTAGTTTATGTATAACCTAATTCTTGGAGTCATTGGATTGATTTTTGTATTGTAAGTGGAAAGTATGCCTACATGCTCTTTCCAATATATCCCTCAAAGTTTTGTAAAATAATTTTCCCCTCATTAACTTCAAGAACCACTCCTGTTGAAGTGATGACCAAGTTATCATCATCCTTTACATCCTTCAATTTTTTTGTCCTCTTAGGAAGACAATTTTTTCCCTCACTAGCGGTCCCTACATAAAATTAAAAAAATGTGAAATCGAGTGTTTAAAACTTGTTAGCGAGTAATGTTAAGAAATTCATTTTTAATAAAAAGGAAAAGAAAAATTTAATGTTGATTATTTTTTGATCCACCTAATTCCTCTCTTTGCAACATTTCCATAAATATTTTACATTCTTTTGCATTCAGATTGTGAACCATCTTATCGAGTTTCTTCAAGTTTTTCCTCTGCATGACACGCGTTAACCAATACACATAATTAATTTTTTTTTTTTGTAAGTAATAGTTTGTATTAATATAAGAGTCCTTCTCAGAACCAGGGTCCAAAATACATAGACAGAGTTATTTGGTTGTAATTACTGAACTGCTCCATGAGGAGAAACCAGTTCAGCCAACCATAGATATCAAGTAACCAAAAAAAAAAAAAAAAAAAAGTATAAACTGTTTCTGACAATGCTAAAGACAACTAGAAGCTTAACTGCCATGGGAACCACCAGAACTAAAGTAGGGGACAAAGACAGTGTAGTCTGGAACATACTCGGGCAAAGTGCCAATCCATGGTTCTTCAGGGACAGGTGTCCCGCCGGTCCACTGCATGTCCATGGCGCTGCGGTTGTTGTCGTTGGGCACCTGGAGGCTGCTTCCTTTTGCTGCTGTTGCCATTGCCGAGCTTGCGTTGTCGCTTGCTCCTTCCATGTTTGCACAAGTCGCCGTCTGCGCGAGAGGAGTCGTGGCACTTGGGTGGCCATCCTTCCTTTCGGAATCGAAAGTCTCTGTTGTGGAGGCGGTTTGCTGACTGCTCTCATAATCGCTAGGGGTCTCGGAGGCCTCACTGGAGTGCTCAGGAGCGACTGGAGAGGGAGTGGCTAAGAGCTGGAGGAGAATGGAGAGGCGTCCCTCCATCTGCTGGACGCGGAAATGGAGGTCGCTCACTCCCTCTCGTAGCTCAAAAACTAAATCCTGGAGAATAGCATAGTGTTCACGCGGCAGAGAAGTAGGACGCTCCGGCGAAATATGGCTGGGTTGGCTGGTGCGTGAAGGCGGAGGAGAGATGGAGTGCTTGACACTGCGAAAGGGCTATGCGGGAGTCCAGAGGGTGTCCACAATGGCCCAGTTGTCCTGAGCTGGAACAGCAGAACCAGAGGGCGAGGAGGACGTGCTGGGGCGCCGTGGGTGCCATGGAGAGCCCCGGCGGGGACGCATACGAAGGCGAAGGAGAGGCATGGCAGGACTCGGCTTCTGCAGAGGGTCTGCAGAGCCAAGAGAAGTGACGAGAATTACCCAAGAAACCATGAAAATTGCAGAGCGCTGAATGAAACTACACCGCAAAGCTAAAATGCCGAGAGGTCGCTGCATAGTGCGATACATGGAGTCGGTCGGGGAGGAGGGAGTAAATGCTCCTGTCATCGGCTGTGAATGCTCATTAAAACCCCGGGGTGACGGCTGCGTGGGGCACGAGTCGGGCACATGGCTCCGTGCCCCGCTGGCCACCCCCTTCCTCCGCCCTCTGCCAAGTGGCCCGCGATGGCACCCCATCCGGGGGAATACACATAATTAATTTAAATCTAAAAATAATTGAAATATATATAATTAAAATTTTAATAAATCTTAAAGAACTTGCCTCGTTCTCTTGTTGGGATGAGATATCATCGCACTCGCTACAATAAGTTGTTTTACTTGAACTTCTATCAACCATATTCTATAAAAAAAATAAAAAAATAAACAAGAATAATCAGATATACAAATTATGAAATAGTTTTACAAAATAATATGTCGGTGCGTATAATGAAATGGTACGACCCAGTGCGCTCAACATACTTATATTGACCAATGCTCATCTCTGAATATTACACACCACTTAATCCGTAAGTATATAATACTAAAATCATTAGGATTTATATTTTAAACTAATCAATGTTGTTGACAGAAATATATACACGGATAAGACATTACTGTACTGTGCGCATCACCCATCGCGAAAAAAGTTTTTTGAAAAAAAACCTAATAGTGGTAGGGTTTGGGATCCAATGCAATGAGTTGTACCATTGCAACGGATAATAAACACCCCATATGCAAGTAAAAATCCCTATAAAAATATATAGCTTAAAAAAAATCCCCTTGTGAAATATAGAGGGGAACTAAGAATTTAATAACAAGAAAGCTAGGGCTTCCAATACTGAAGGTAATTATGAAACCCTTGTATTTTTTTTGAGAATGTATTAAAAATAGTTTGAATCAAATAGGGAAATATTGAGATGATCAATAGAATGAAATCACATACTTGACATTTCTCCTCTACATATTTGTATGTTGCCTACGATGATCCCTTCCAAATTTGGCTCTTCAAAACAATCAACTCACTCCAAAGTCTTCGCTGGTAGATATCTGTTGCACAAATCTCCCCTCTTAATTTTTCTAAAAGAATGAAATAATGAATAGTGTTTTCATTTATAAACACATAGATTTCGAAAAATGAAATTCTTGCTCTTTTTTCACTTTATATTTTGGCGCATTGATGATAAACCCAAGCACTGTTTTTTTGTAACATACATTTTTGGTGCGTTATACATTTTAGCACACCCGTGTGATTTAAAGAGAACTGATGTGCTTGAAAGCACCGATGCTCTTCAAAATGCATTGGTCCACTTTGTATGTATAGAAGCTCCGATGAAAAAGTATACATTTACAATTTTTTTTTGTTTTTTTCACTATACAATCAATGCGCTACACAATTTTAGGTGCCTTGGTGCGCTATCAACATACAAACACATCGTTGCCAATTTTGTTGACATAATAGAAATGAAAACCTCCACAAGTAAATTTTGCAAAGATTTTTCTTTTTGGAGACAATACCGGAGGTGGCGCTTTGGTGTTTTTCATAATTTAGTGCATCGATGCCTTATTATATATAGATGCACTGGTGCATCTGTAACTACTTAAGAGCACCAAAAACTTTTAAAATCCATTCGATTTTTTTTTGAAGTTAGAGTTTTCTGAGCTTCCCAAACTTTCTTTTAAGAATTCATTCACGTATTGATGATGGTTTTGGCTCAAATGCAAGGAAAGAAAGGTTGTAATATCAAATGACCATTTCTTTAGATTCCAGCTCATTCCATATCGTTGCAAGTTTTTCAAGTTATCCTCCATCATTTGAAGTAAGTCTATATTTTATTTATAATTCATTTATCTAATTGAATTTATGTCATTTATGCACGTACATTTGAATAATTTTTAATTGAATTTTGTAGGATCATGATTCTGGATCGAGTTCGAGTGCATAAGATATTCCACTAGTCCAAAAATGTTGCAAGATCTTATCAAGAGAAAGGTGTCACAATTTTTTTTTTGATGAAAATGGATAGTTGTTTTACCCTACCAATTGTAAGATGCCATCTTCCAACAACCTGCATCCTAGGTCAACGATATTACATCCTGAATTGTATCTCTTTTATGACACACTGGTAGTATGTGTTTTTTCAAAATGTAAAGGGTTGAAGAATAACCCTCGACATGTCACATTGTCCCATTATATTAATGATCAAATACACAAAGGTAATGGTCTAATACCTCCCAATGTAGTCAAGAATTCAATAGGTGATATAGAAAATACACATAGGAACACTTCCATATGCTCATATTTTGAAACGTTAGAATCCAGGTCAACTAAGTTTTGTCCTAAATTGGCCAACCTGTCTCCTTTTGTTGAGTCAATAGAGAGTTCTAATGAGCCAAAGTATGATATCAATACTACACAAAAAATCTCTACTAGGAGATCCAAAAAGTTGTATGAGCTAAGAGCAAAAATGTTCAAGTACACACCAAAGTCTGTTAAATTTTTGGAAGGTAGCGACGACTTCCCTCTTCCTATCCATCTGAAAAGTAAATACCAAAATTCTTACAATCGATATTTTTATGGCACATGGTCGTCTTCCATGCCTGTGCCCGATTTTGGAACCAAATTCTCTTTTTGTGCTAATAGTTATATGATTTCCAAGTCTAAAATAGATGTTGTAAATCTTGGGTTGTTTATCCTTTCACATGTATTCGTTCCTCCCAAAAAATCAATAGCACTTATGCTACATTGTGGTCCTCTTTGCAGTCGGTATTATTACTTGAATATTGTTAAATACAAACATAATATTTCCATGTATAGTATGTGCATGAATGATTATGCTTCTGGAAAATTTAACAAGAAAAACCTGTTATATATCGATGGTCGTCCATGAAATCATGGCAACATTGTAGGGTTCATAAATAGTTGTAAGTCTTCATTATTTAGTGTAAATTGTTCCTTTGAGGAACACTCCAATGAAAACGAGTTAATTATGAAAAGGAAGGCATCCAGATTTGGTGTTGTGCATGCAATACATAGTTTGTCTACTAGTGACTAGTTGTTAATAAACTATAACGTTTGTAGACCACCAAGTGATCATGAAAAATGCCTTGCATTGGGTCTACCTTTAGACTTCCCCTTGGGGCGTAAGAAAAATATGATTCAGTAATTGTATTTTTGGATTTTCATTGAAACTAATGTAAATGTATTGTTTAATTCGACATTTGTTTTATAAAGTGGTTAGTTGCATGTTATAATCATTATATCAAAGATGATGAATAAACACTATAACATCTACACATGGACTTTTGTTTATTTTATTTATTGAGTTTTATCAATATTTTTATATTTTAAAATATCAATATAAAATTAATTTAATTTAATATTCTTTTAACCTTAACAAAGTACTAGGCTCATGATAGTGAGCTAATATATATTAAATCTAAATAAATGTGAGTTGAAACTAAGGAGGCTTATCTTTTCCCAAAACATTGCAACTAAATGTTTTTYTACCCATATGTGTTGGATGGGGATTGGTGGTTCGTACTGAGACATGATCCGAAATCAAAAAAATATTTTTGAAAACAACAATGTTATAATTCCAAGTGAGGAAGATAATCAGGGTGATGACAACGAAGACTRATATGTAAATGTTTTGTTTCGACATTTATATTGTGGATGTGTCATTTTATTCTGGGTATCTATAATGACCAATTATGTTTTTTTTTTTCTTCATTTTATTGTGTTGGATATGAAAAATTAACAACCATTTACAACCACCATATTGAAAATACATTAAATAGTAMAAACATAAGACATGGTTTGATATATTTTTATTGTCATATTTATTGTTTATCATAGCAAATTTATGTTATATTGTATCAACATATGTTTGTGTTTTTTTTTTTGTAAATAAAAGACTATATTCATATTAACAGAGATTACATAGAAATGTACAGAAGATGCAACTACCTAGAGAATATGAAAATATCTAGGCCTTGAGGAAAAAGAAAGCAAAAATAGTTCCTKCCCTAGTGGGGAAACCAAGCCTTAGGATGTTTTAAACAAATTTGTCTCATAGGATTTAGATGTCTGTACTGATAGATGAAAAATAAAATCCTAGATAGAAAAACACTGCAGAAAGGAAAACATAACCAGAAATCACTTGACATTTGGAACCTGGGAGCCCATAAGGTCTACCACCTTATGACCAATAGGAGCCTTGGAACCTTAAGCCTTAGCATAGTTTCACCCAGTGGGGAAGAAATTGCCTCCATGCCGATTAGCTAACTAGGTGACGACTTCAACTACGAATGCAGTCTGAATTTCCAGAGCCTCCTATCTCGCTTTCAGTTGTCTAAAATATTGCTCCTTGGGGAGCATATCCAGGGAAACCAAGGTCTTGGTTTTCCAATATAATTCAAGGGCCCGTAAAATTTTTGAATTGCGAGAGAGAGAGAAACCCAAGTCCAGAATCAAATTGACAATTTGAGCTTCAACCTCCTCATCATCGTGGAACTCTCGTAGTTGTTGAACCTCCTCTTCCAACTTGACCATTTTCCTTTGTCTGCATCCGGAAAAAGCTCTGCATAAGTTTCAATCTCTTCCATTGTTGCTTTTGCATCATGAGTTGGATTATCAGAGGGGGGAATGGGGTAGTGGTAGAGGAAGGACGAGAGGGTCGTCTTCCTCGAGGAGCCATGACAAAGCCGACATGGACAAGAGAAGGGTTAACTGTAGAGAGGGTAATGGAAAACCAATAGTGAAGGAGGAGAGCATGAGGCTTAAATATTAGCAGGCTCGAGACTTCAAATATTTCTAACCCAGGCTCACCATATTTATGGCCTAAATGGACCACCAACCTATCTCCGAAAGCTGGGAACTGATGATACAAAGAGGGAGTTTCTTCATCATGAAACTGTAAGGGTTAGTCTCATGTGGAAGGACCAGAGACATTATGAAGTATGAACTAGAGATTCGACAATATTCCATGGCTATCATGCATGAGCGAGCTTATAATGAGGTCATCCTCAATCGACGTAGAAACTTGAATGCCCACGAAAACTTTGATATGTGAGACCTCTTCGATGTGACTGAGAGGGAGGTGATGGTTGTCAACTGGAGAGGTAGAGGCATGACACGAAGGGTGGACTGGTGTCCTCTGTCGATGAGGGTGGAGAGTCTTGTCATTCGTACCACCTTAGTGATCAAGCGAACCGGCAGGAACCCCATCCGGGGAAACATATGTTTATGTTAAACTTTGAATTACTAAGTAATAATTGAGATATCACAAAGTTGGTGATGTATAGTTATAATACAATAATAAATATTTATTTTAAAGTACATTTTATTTTAAAAAATGATGATATTAACAAATAAAACCTCAATTTTTTATTATTAATGTTTGGAAAATTCAAAATTCAAATAAATATATACTTACTTTGATGGAAATTCTAAGGAAAATTCCAAGAAAATAACTTCTTGCAACATCTATGAGTTCTGGAATCACACTTGTGGTGTTGGCATTCCCAACCTTAACTAGTGCAACTATCACGACCTTCACCTATTCCACTCCATCCTTTAGTTTTCTAAACATGTAAACTTATATCAATAATTATTTTTACATTCACCTTGAAATACGTGTCAATATAGGAAGGGAATGGAAATTCTAAAAGATTTTTTTTCTAGAGTCTAGTTGCAATTAAGGAAAACTTTAAGGATCCATACTTATATAGAAGTATAGAAACCTTTGCCAATTTTACTAATTCTTAAAATATTAAATATAAAATTTTTGGTGTTATTCTTGTAAAAGTATTCCAATTTCTAAGTATTTGTATATATTTTAGAAAATATTGACAACTTTTACAATAAAATAATTTTATCTCATAGAATTTGGGTGAATAATTAAAAAAGAAAAATAAATTAGAAAATTATTTTTAGAAAAAAACAAGACAAATCATGAAGTTTAGTCTCTAAAGTTTTCCCTCACCGTAATCTAACCCTAGAAAGATTGGATATAAATTGTTACCATGGAATACAAAGATTGAAAACAAAGAATGAAATTCATTATTATTAATGATTTCGTTTTCATATTTAATAATTTAAATTCAATTAATTATAATTTTTAAAGAATAAAAATTATTAAATGTAACTATTATAAATTTAATGAACAATTATTATAACTTTATTATTAAAATGGATGAAAAAATAACATTTCATAGGAGTAATTATTCAAATTATTATTTTTTATTCATTAACCAAAACCAATATTTGCATACTTTTTAATACAAAATCAACAAAATACAATACTTAGCATACTTTTTTAATAGAAGATTCAACTAATACTTACATACTTTTTAATAGAAGATTCATAAATTTAGTAATAGTGTAACAAATTGTGAAACCATTTCATCAAAAGTGTATAGATCAAAATTTATTAATTTTCTTTATATTTAATATTTTAAATTTAAATAAATAAATTTAATATATTATAATAGTTAAATAATATAAATTAATAAAATCTTTGGAAAAATTAAAATATAATAAAATATAATAATTGTGATTTTAGTAAACAATTATATTATAACTATGTTTTGTAATATTTGAATAATAAACATTAAAATTTATTATTATTATTATTAGTGAATAATTATATCATAATGTTATTATTACAATTTATGAAAAAGACATTATTTTTCAAATCACAATTATTTCGCTCATCATATTTATGTATTTTTGTTTCTAAACACGTTTAATCAACATATTGCATCTTGCTAGACAACAAACAATTCACCTTGAAGAAGAGTTAAACATTATATGGTATTAGCGGTTATAAGTTTTTGCAATCACAGTCCAAATTAATTAAATGATTTCATAAAAGTAAAGTTAAACATTATATGACTACTGTATACATCTCAAATTTTATTTAAAAACAGAAAAATCATTAATAATGTTAATCATTAGTATACTCAATACATTTTATAAATCAAACAACAACAAAATCAACATGATATGAAAAACATAATACACATGAGCGATATACATATCAGTATACATGTCAAATACATATGTCATCAAAATCAATAAATATGTCATATATACAATTCAAGTCAAATATAAAAAAATCAATATACATGAAAAATATGACCACTACTAGCTAGGTCCACCACTAGAGCCAGAGGCATCAACACCTTTGCTACCGGAGGTAGAGGCCTGTGTATCAATACCTATTTCAAAACTCAATGACGAAAGTATACTCTCTGCAAATGCCTCTCCACTAGGATCAAGCTCATGTGCATCGCCAAATGTGAACACAATGTCCATAACATCAATAGCTTGTGACACATGTGGAGGAGGAGGAGGAGGATCGATGGATGGTGACACAAGTGGAGGAGGAAAATGAGGATTGGTGGATGGTGACACAACTAGAGGAGGAGGAGGATCGATGGATGGTGATATAAGGGGAGGAGGAGGAGGAGGAGGAGGAGGAGGAGGATTAGACGTGGATGATGCAGACACATGTGATGGTGATATAAGAGGAGGAGGAGGAGGAGGAGGAGGAGGAGGAGGATTAGACGTGGATGATGCAGACACATGTGATGGTGATATAAGAGGAGGAGGAGGAGGAGGAGGAGGAGGAGGATCAGACGTGGATGATGCAGACACATGTGGAGGGGAAGCATAATGATCAATGGATGGTGCATACATTGTGAAGGATAAGCAAGAGGTGGAGGAATACCATGTGGTGGAGTAGAGGATGTGAATCAGTCGAGTGATGGGTCAAATGGAGTAGAGTCATGAAGAACATGAGTAGGATCCCTCAAAATATCAACGAGGTTGACGACACCGAAAATATGACTCATTAGTACCATCATTTCATGAGGAAGAGTCTTACATATCATAGAAAACTTTGTTACCTGTAATATGTCATGGACATGTGTGGGTACCACTCCATGACTAACCATAACACCACATAGGCGATCCACCACCTCTATCCAGACTCTCCTATATAGCTTGCATGGCATGTGGGATCTATGTGTTGTAGCCTACTCTGTTGCCTCCTCCATCTCCTCATCATATTGGGGAGGCACATCCCCATAATATGTTCCAATATATGAATAACAATATATATTAATAATTATATAATTGAAAAAAATGTTACAATAAATTACATGTACATTAAATAAGAAATAAAAATTCGAAACTAGATTTATAAAAAACATACCAATAATGTTACCTATCTCATGTAGTGGCTTGAATGCTATAAATAAGATGTTTGGACATCCTCTCCAATCCATCCTTGAGTACGGGTATTGTACAAGATTGAGGAAAGGATTGTCCTCTCCAACTAAAAAATCACATACCTTCCTACCGATCAGAGTACACAACAACTTCGATTGGCCCCTTGATCTGGATTATGTTGAGGATGAAATGAAGGTAGAGATATAACAAAGAAACACATAGATATATTGCAAGAACCACAATAATACAGTTGAACTCTAATTATATTAATGAATGGAATACAAAAGACTGTAAAATTCAAAGTGCACAAACTAGCTACAATGGTGGTAGCTTATCCCTGAAGAGAGAGATGTGTCGGCTACACTGATTCACAATAAGATGATTACAAAGAAGCCAAACATTCATTTTTTACATAAAGAATCAATTAAAAAACCCTAAACATCCAAAACCCTAACCCCAGAAGATGAAACAACAAAAGGTTTGTGGGCCCCAATGTGATTAGTTGATACATCAACTTCCTCGGGGCGTAACTTTTGCATACAATCTCCATTTGGGGTGCTCGATATCCCGTCGGAAAGGTCTACCCGATACATACACATTATGAGAAACCTAATATCTACCTTTGGATTCATAGTAGGCGTTGTCGTTCCAAAAAACGTCATTTAGGGCCTCAAAATGACCCCAAAAGTTTGGGACTCGACAAATTGTAGAAAAGCTGCCAAGATGTGGAACCATTTTGACTTAATGGAACATGTGGGTGGCCACCAATATCCACCTAGATCATTCATCACCCCTTAGGAAGAAATGGTCCCCATTGCATCAAGTTCCTCCATCATATGGGGAAACTTTTGTTGAATCTGACTCCTAGTGAGCCACTTTCCTTGGTGAAGAAACTGCTTGACTTTAATGACCTGATAGAGTTGGATATTCTGATGGAGGGTTTCATTTGTATTGGTATCCATGATTTGATCAAATGTAGCATGTTCAATGAAACCAAGATTGAGTTATGTAGGGGCCAATTGCTTGGGTACGTCTGGAGTGTCCAAGAGAGGTGGAAAATATGGTCGAAGCAGTTCGACATTAAATATGAGGTGCAAGCCAAGGAAAGGGGGAATAATTAATTCAAAATAATTCTCACCCACAACCTTGGTGATGGTGTAAGGCTCGTATCGAAGTGGGAGGACCTTCTGATGGGGTTTTGTGAGGCACATTTTTTGCAAATTAAACCATACCTTATCTCCCACTTGAAACATGTGTGGTACCCGATGTTGATCGTGGCGCTTCTTGTACTTGGCATTTGCTTTATGAAAAATATCATGAAATTATGGTTGGGTGTGCTGGATTTGTTCAACAAATTTGGTTGCTTGATCAACCTCAATATGATCATGGGAGGACTCCTCCTATTAGCTGCGATCGACAAAGCTACGTTAATGGAGGCCAATGGCTAGAACCCCAATAACACTTCAAAAGGGTTGTGTCTAATAGATCTTTGGAGGGCTCTGTTGTAGCTATTTTGAACATAAGGAAGGATCTCATCCCATGTCCGTGGATGTTTGGAATTATACATTTGTAAGATATGAACAATCATCCTATTGACTACCTCTGTTTTTCCATGAGTCTGTGGGTGGAAGGTAGTCAATTTGGTCAGCTTGGTGTCCATCATTGGCCATAGAATCAACCAGAAAGTACTCAAGATCCTACTGTCTCAATCTGAAATAAAGGTCCATGGGAGCCCAAAATGAACCCAAACACACTCAAAGAATATCTTAGTTGTGGCCTTGGCTGTGATACTCTTCTTGTAGGGTGTCAAAATTCCATCTTAAAGAATCGATCAACGACCATGAATACACAATTATTACCATGCTTAGGTGAAGGTAGAATGGGCATGTAATCCATGGATATGGAATCCCAAGGCCTATCAAGAGTAGAAAAATAAGTGTATAAGCGCTATTTCTTAATGGCGGGTTTGGAAATGGCGCAGGAAGTGCAATATATGATATACTTGTTGACATCTTGTCAAAGCTTTGACAAAAAAAATGCTTTTGAAATACTGCCACTATTTTTTCCATGCTAAAGTGTCCTACCGTCTGACTCTAATGAGCTTCCCAAATCAGCTTTGCATGCTCACTTGAAGGAACATAGAGATGGCTAAGATGGCATAGCATTTCATCCTGGAGATGAAAGTATGGAACTGGTTTTCCCATGCTCAATGTCTGATAGGTAGCAAGAAAGTCAGAGTCACTTTTGTATAATTGCGGCCACCTAGAGTTGTCATGTCCACAAGAGTTAAGAATTGTGGTTAACACCCCAATCAGGGGTTGACTGAGGTAGTCTGCAACATGGTTGGTGCTTCCTTTCTTATACTTGATGTTCAAGTGGAATTACTTTAGGTACGTGGACCACTTGTGATGGTGGTCATTCTGTAACTTTCCTTGTGGTTGCATAAATTGCAGAAGCCTGTGATCAGTGTGGATGATTATTTACTTTCTCATAATTTAATACTTCCATTATCAACATACTTGCACAGTGGAGTACATATATTTGTCGTAGGTGGGGTATCTGCAAACAACATCAAACAATGTTTCAATGTGATATGAAATTGGATGCCCATGCCGAGTGAGGACTGCACTGGTAGAATAACCTGAAGCATCTGTCTCAATCTCAAATGGTTGTTGCAGGTATGGAAGAATAAGGACTAGTTGTGAGTAGAGGGATAATATCAAATAATCAAATGCTTTTTGTTGTGTACAGAACCAAAAAAAACTTGGCCTTGCCTCCACCCTTGGTCACCTGACTTAGGGCCCAAGCGATATGAGAGAACCCTAGCATAAACCTACAATAGAAGTTGGAGAGGCTGAAGAAGCTGTAGAGCTTGCTCAGTGGCCAACTAATCATGAATGGATTGGATCTTGGATGGATCACATGCACACCCTTGTTCATCCACGATGTATCCAAAATATTGAATTCTCTCCATTCCACAAGTACAATTCTACAAATTAGCATATAACTTATGATGTCATAGAGTTCCCAAGACCTGGTAGATATGCCTCAAATGTTACTCCTAAGTTGTGATAAATATGAGTATGTCATCCAAATATATGACCACAAAGGATTTTTTGAATGGCTATAATATATCATTTATCATCGATATGAATGTGGATGAGGCATTAGTCAAGCTGAAAAGCATGATCAACCACTCGAAGATAACTTATTTATACTTGAAGGTTTTCTTCCATACATCAATTTTATTAATAGACACCTAGTGGTAGCCTAAATTTAGATCAATCTTACTAAAAAAATTGGCAACCTTGAGTTCATCTAGAAGATCATCAATTTGAGGGATTAGGTATTGGTTCTTGACTGTGATATTGTTCAGGGATCTGTAATCAATACAAATTCACCATGTCCTATCCTTCTTCTGTACCAGAACAATTGGGCTCCCACAAGGTGTGGATCTTAGTCTAATGTGGCCCTTCAAAATTAGCTCTTGGATCTAGTGTTTGATTTCTTCATTCTCCAGAATATAACACCTATATACATGGTCGTTAGGGATAGGAGCACCGAGTGTCAAATCAATTGAGTTCTTTACATAACAATGAAAATTCACCCTTGTAGGTGAGGTAATGATATCTTTGTGTTTTTCTGCTATCTTTTCCACCCGTTTCTGTTGTGTAGAGAGACCTTGTGCATAGGTTTTGGCGGTTGTAGTGATATTCCATTCACCTTTCGATCAAACCATAAAGAGGAAAAATTTCCCAGTCCGAGAGATCATCTTTTTTCACTACTTCATGGGGAGAAAAGAGACTATAGTAGTTGGGACTGCCTTTGGTAACTTGTAGATTTGACCTGCCAAAGTAATGATGACACTACAGGGCCTAGATTTGTAAACAACACGACTCTTCCACATATATGGTTGTCCTAAAATAACATTGAAAACTTAAAGTGGGGAAACATCACACAATACCTCATCTTTGAAGGGCTTGATGTCATAGTGCAGGTGCCATTAATGGTTGATGCAAATGTCTCATCTCTGTTTGGGACAATCGATGGTGTATGGCTACGGGTGAAGCATCATTGTTAGGTTCAACCTATTTACAACCTGTGCCAAGATTAAGTTCTTTTGGCTACCACTGTCAACAATAAAATGGAGTGGGGTCCCCTTCATCCACATCTATGAGTGGAAGAGGTGCTCCCCTTCTTCATGATCCTCTGGTTCCTCTAGCTAGACCTTTGTGGTAGCAATGGTGACCCTGGGTTCTGTGTCAATGAACCATTTTCCCTTATCTGGTTCAAAATTAGAGTTTGAGCCAACATTCGACTCTGGGGATTTCATCTCAACCACCAATGACTGTTTAGAGAGACATTCATCAGTGTTGTTCCAAGGGATTTTGTGTAACGCACACCACTTTCCAGTGTCCTTCTTCAACTTCCCATTACCCTTCTTTGATTGTGGCTTGGACTGGTTGTTTTGGGGTTGTAAATCATTACTCTTTCCTTTGTTCTCGGAGTTAGGGCCACCTTTACCTTTATTCTACTACGATGATTGTTCAGAACTAAAATCCCTCTTACTCTTTTGCTTGAAATTTTGCTCGATCTTGATAGCATATCGATAAGCAACTCCTAGTGAGGAGATGTTTAGGAACTCCATATCTATTTGGATGTAGCTATGTAGGCCACTACGATACTTCAGAACTAGTTGTTGCTTAGATTATTTAATACCCATAATTGTGCGCAAGATATGGAAGATGTACTCTGACATTGTCTAGTATCTCTCTTGACACAGAGTTGTCCATCTCATGTACTAGTCATCGTGGTTTCCAATAGGGTAGTATTGCTCCTTGAGGGCATCAACAAAATTCACCAAAGCGGGTTTTGGCCCAAAAATTGCAGATTCATCTCTGGCATGTTTCACACAGTAAGTTTTCCACCAATCTCTAACATGGGGAAGGACTTTAAGGAGTGTGAAGGTGATTTTTTCACTTTTGGAAATTTTTTGGACAGAGAAATAACCCTCTAGCAGACTTGACCATTTTTCCAAAGCGTCGGTGTCTATCTAGCTTTCAAATTAAGGAATATCAAATTTAATGTGTACCTCGAAGGGCATCACACCTCTAAAGTGACTGCTAGTTGAAGGTTCCTCTGTTTGTATTGGAAGCTATTGAATGATCTGGGACAAATTATCCATCATCTTGTTCTTTTGTTGTGCTAGGGATTCCTCAAGCAACAATTTGATAGGATCTCCTGCTCCATCGTCTCTCTTTAATTCCACCATGGGAGTTTTCTTGGGCCGACGAGAGTGTTCTTCCCCAATCTCAACCAGTTCAAGACCCAATTCTTGATAGCCTGACCTCATTGGGGACATGCACAAACAAACAACAAAGATCATATTTATTTGATACCACTGATTTGGATTATATTGAGAATGAAATGAAGGCATAGATATAATAAAGAAACATAGTAATACAAGTGAACTCAACTTCTACTAATGAATGGAATACAAAACACTGTAAAATGCAAAGTGAGCAAACTAGCTAGAATGGTGGTAGTTTATCCTTGAAGAGAGAGATGTGTCGACTATGAGCATTCAAAAGAAGTTGATTACAAAGAGGTTGAAAATGATTTTTTAACATAAAGCATCAATGATAAAACCCTAAACATCCAAAACCCTAACCCTAGAAGATGAAATGCCAAAAGGTTTGTGGGACCCGATGTGGTTGGTTGATATGTTAACTTCTCAGGGGAGTAACTTTTGCATACGATCTCTATTTGGGGCACTTGGTATCCCATCACATAGGTCTATCCAAGGAAACATTGTTTAGGGCCTCAAAATGCCCGTGGAAGTTTGGGACCCAAAAAACTATAGAAAAACTGCCAAGATGTGGAACCATTCTAAATTAGTGGAACATGTGGGTGGCCACCAATATGCACCTAGATCACCCCTCTTGGGAAAAAATTTCCCCCATATGCGCATACACACATCAAACATAGGATTAGTAGGAAAGCAGTGTATTCCTGGTTGAGTGGCATGAACCCTCTCAAAAAATAATGTAAACAACTTTGACGCGAATGGGAAGAATCTCCTCCCATCTAAAATTACATGACAACGATCTCATCCACCTAATCAATCAAGAAATTTGCACTAAACTATACACATAATGCATCAAAGGAAAACTAATGTGCTTCCCATTATAGGTAAAGTGCGACAATGTTGTGATAATAAAACATAGGAACCTAACCTCCTCTCTATGAAATGAAATCATCCACATTTTACCACCAAGAACTTGGAATCCTAAAGCAAAAATAATGTATGGACTGACATATATCTACACATATGCCAATTGGTTCTCTCCTACAACACTAGGAAATATATCATGGAACTCATTCCAAACCTCCCCCCTCGTAGACAACCCAGTGATGAAATAAAAATCCTCCTCCATGGGTTGATACCACATATTCAGACTGTCTCTGAATTCCTATCGACCATGATCCCAATGACAGATCAACTGCTATAATAATAGAGAGTTTCCCCTGAGGGATGTACCCTCCTCATAAAACTTGATAAGTCCAACATCACTCAAAAGATAATGTGTTTTTGGTGTAATAGGGTGAATGAGTAGCTCCTTCTTCCTATCTCGGGCCTCCTACTCACATACAAAGGTGTACTTTTCAACCCATTTTTGTTGTTTCCGCTCCTCCTCTTCTCATTGTCATCGTCTCTGATTCACATACAAATAATTTTAGGCACATATATATGTAGATAAAATCAATTGACATTATAAAACAAACATATGTATAAATAACTTGTATTTAACAAAAACAAAAATTAATTTATATTCGCAAAAGATGTAGAAAAGTAATATGTGTTCCTAAAACAATAAGTACGCTCTACCACTAGTGATCTATATTAGAAAAATAACACTGCCATGCAGTGTTGTTACTATCACGCACTGTTCTTCCACATTTATTTTTGCTTAGACATGTATTATAGAGGTGCATCCCATATGACATATCATTCTACTAGATTGTGAAATATTCTACTTGGTGCCATGCTATTTACAACACTAGTGCGTTTGTTGGACCTAGGGTTACCGCTAGGTTAAATAGTTTGATTGCAAATTAAGTGATGCAATGTGTTAATATAAATTCACTAGTGTTACTGTGTTATTGGAGCACCGCCATTTTGTTTAGTAGTGCATTGTATTTTATAACGCACTAGCATCATAGGATATGCACCGCGATCTTTGTTTTTAAAAATTTATCGCAGTGCCTTTCTTTGAACGATAGTTTATGCACCAGTGGTCCACGTTTATTGTTGCATCGCCACATATTTTAGTGGTGTGTCCCATAAGACACATCGTGCTGCTAGTTTGTGAAATATTCGGCCCAGTTCCATGCTCTATACAACACTGGTGCATTTGTTGGACCCAAGGGCATCACTACGTTAAATTGTTTTATTACAAATTAAGTGATGTAATGTGTTAATATGAATGCACTGGTACTTCCATGTTATTGGAGCACTGAAGTTTTGTTTAGCGGTACATTGTTTTATATAGAGAATCAGTAATGGGGTGTCCTATAACACCCCTCACTATGCCAAGATGTTCATTATTTTTCCCAGTGCGGTTCTTTTAATTGCATTGGTGCATTTGGTTAACATGGATGCAATGCTACACTAAATTTTATGAGATATAAATTTAGTGATGCGGTTTGTTAAATTGAACACCCTGGTGCTCCAGTGTTCCTAGAGCACCAACATGTTGGTTAGTGGTGCATTGTATTTTATGACACACCATTAATGGGGCATCACAAAAGACACATCGTTATGTTTATATTTTTAAATTAATCACAATGCTTTTCTTTGAATGACACCGATGCACACTTTTAGAGTATATACACTAGTGGTAGTTCTTAGAGTGCATTTATGCTTAGAACACACCGCTTTGGGGTGAGTCGAAGAGTTCAAGCGCACTACGTAGAATTAAAAAAACAAATTAAAAAAACAACCAAATTCAAATTTTAATAGGATGAAAATGAAAATAGGAAGGTCATAAAAAATTTACCTAGACTCTTATCTCTTTGGGAGGCATAGTTCCATTGTTGAGAGGAAATGAAAATTCATGGTAATTTCAAAAAATTGGAACTGTGTGGAATCTACCAGTGGAGTTATCAAAATCATTGTAGAAAACAACAAACATGGCATCCTTGGAAGGACAATGAGCATCGGTTCTTTCTTGAGAGTTTGGAAGCACATGATGAAGTGTAATAATGAAAATTGGTTTGGTGATTTTTTTTATTTACCCTACCTCAGTGCACCTGACAACAGGGAGATGCACTAGGTCATCATGTTCAACGACACGAAGGAATAATGTTTATATGCGCACCAAGGCGTATGTTCCTTATAGGCACACTGATAAAGAAAACCTCCACAAAAACCTTCGACCACTCGCCTTTGCTAACAACCTCCACTATAAATAGAGAAAGGATAAAATTTTTGGGGAGGTTCTATAAAAAACTCCACTACAAGGTGCTCTCCTTGTAGTGGTTAAAGATATGTATTTAAAATTGGGTGAATGTGGGAAGAATGTTTAGAAGAAAGATGGACAACTCATTGAGCTAGTCCTGATGAATCTGAGAACACCCTTCGACATGTTTTGTTCCACATTCCAGAAGAATTGGAAGGCACACAAAGAAGATGGTAAGGAATATACCTTTTATACTTTCTATGGATTACTGATTAATGATCAACATAGGTTGCTTGATGAAGGGAAGCTTGGTGGTAAATATCAAGTGCACTTGCTCAAGGGAAAAGGAAAGATGAATTATAATGAAATAAGACATTGTGATGCTCCTGTACGTAGACAAGAATGTCTTGACCAAAAAAATAAAGAGAAGACTGATGAGCCAACATCCATCAAGAAGAATTGAAAGAAGAAAATATGTATGTATTGTGGAAATACTAGACATGTGGAGAAACATCATTGGAAGAAGAGGGATAATTTAGAAGCGAAGGTTAAGAAGCTTAAAGGAGACATGTCGACTTTCTGTCAATCGACAAACAATTTTACCTTCCAAGTCAGAACCTCTCAAGCATATCTTTCTCACACCTATAAGAATGAGTGGGTAGTCGATTTTGGGTGCACTCATCATGCAACCAAAGATGTTTCTTTGTTCTCTTCCATGGATAAAGTTGTCGAATGAAAGATATATGCAACAAATGATTTTTCTTTCGACATCGTCGGTCATGGTGATGTTCCTTGTTGACATGGAAGGATTTCCAATGTCTATCACGTACCTTGTATGAGTGTAAATCTTTTGTCGGTTTCCCAGTTGACTTATATTGGTAATATTGTTGAGTTTTGTCTATATAGAGTAATGTTAGAGATCTGAAGAATGATAAGTCGATTGTCGTTGAAGGATTTATCGAATCAAACGATGGACTATATAAGTTCTGTGACTTGCCTTGACTAGATCTTGGACTGACTTCCCTCATTGCATAGATTGATGAGCATAGAATAATTTGGCATGAATGACTTGTACACCTAAATTTTTGAAGTCATAAGTCGATGGCCACACAAAATATGGTTGCAGGTCTTCCAAATTTCTTCCACCTGATGGAATCTGTAGAGGATGTGTGTTGGGAAAGCATCATCATAAACCTTTCGACTCTAGTAAAGTGTGATGAGCACATAATCCATTGGAGCTTATTCACAATGATATATGTTGTGTTAATTATCCCTCCTTTGTAGGTGCAAAGTATATTTTTTACCTTTATCTATGATCTCTCTATATTTACTTGGGTTTATTTCTTGAAAAATAAGAGTCATGTCTTTGAAAAATTCAAGGAATTCAGGGCATTGGATGAAAATAAATGTGATCAAACTATCAAGTGTTTTATATTTGATAATGGTGGAGAGTATGCGAATCAACCATTTGAAGAATATCTTTCTCGCTCTGGTATTTCCTGACAAAGGTTGTCCCTCATACTCCTAAACAGAACAACGTAGAAGAAAGGAAGAATCAAACATTGGTTGGAATGGCTCACTGTCTTTTGAAGGCCAAATATCTGTCGGCTCATTTTTGGGATGAGGCTATTTATTGTGCCAACTACATCCCGAATCATATTCCAACTCGAGCTATTGGTTCTATGTCTCTAGTTGAGAGATGGAGTGGAAAGAATCCCTCCATTGATCACCTCAAATTATTCAATTGTGTTGCTTGCAGGATTACATTCTGGATCATTTTAGGAAGAAATTAGATGCAAAGATTCATCCTTTCATCATGATGGGATACTCCTATGAATCCAAATCATATCGATTATTTGACCCTATCACGCGACATATCATTATAAGAAGAAATGTTTTTTTTGATGAGAAGTCTTTAGGTATTAAGTGATTGAATACTTCCTCTAGTTTATTATAGTATGGTTCATTTGATATTGTTTCCGACAATAGTTCACCTGTTCCTTTTTTAAGCATTTTGACTGGATTGTTGATCTATGTTTTGACTGGTCCTCCATATCCTTTGAATACAACTTCTAATTGAACTTCTATAGTGGATATGATTTCACCATTCCCCTTCCTACCTAGATGGGTTGATAAAACAATTGAAGCAACCAACCCTATTGTTGGTGATGTCCCTTTAGATTGAGAGACTCACAGTCAGAAGCAGTAGGCCAGTGTTGCCTTGATGAATTGTTTTCTTGATAGATGTGATCCTATCTCTTACTTAGATGCACAAAGACTACCTAAATGGGATTTAGTTCCTCAACCTCAAGGGAAGAACATTGTGAAATGTCGATGGGTCTATAAGACCAAATTTATCTCTGAGGTTCTGTTGAGCATAATAAATCTCATTTGACCATAAAATGATTTTCTTAGCAAGAAGACATCGAATATACTGAGACTTTTTCTCCTATTTCAAATATGAATTCCGTTCCAGTGATTATTTTCGTTGCTACTCGCCTTGGCTGGAAAATCCACCAGATGGATGTGAAAATTTCCTTCCTTCATGGTGACTTATTTGAATAAATTTTCATGGAATATCCCCTGGATTTGTGAAGTATTCCAATCTTGTTTTTCAACTTCAAAACTCTCTTTATGGTTTGAAACAATATCCTATCACTTGGTATGCTAAGATCGACCATTTCTTCCTTAATCATGGTTTCGTACATTGTGAATTCGATCACAGTATTTATGTATTACATGCCCATGGTGATACGTTAATTGTTGTTGTATATGTCGATGACTTGGTCATAACTAGAAATAAAATTGATATCATTCTTAGATTCAAGGAACAACTTGCTGACACTTTTGATATGACATATCTTGGTCTTCTGCATTATTTTCTCAGTCTTCAAGTTTTACCTTTGTGTAATGGCTTGTTCCTCTCTCAATACAAATATGTAATGTATATATTGAATCATTTTAATATGGCCAATTGTAATTTGTGTACTATTCCTTTTCAGTATGGATTTAAGATGACTAAATAATGTCTGTCTCCCAAAGTTGAGGCCTCTCTCTCTATAACTAGTCGACAATCTTAATTATCTCACTCACAGTCGACTTGACATCTATTTTTTTGTTAGTGTGGTTTCTCGGTTCATGCAAAGTCCCTGAAAAATTCACTGGAAATATATCAAAATAATTGTTTGTTACCTCAAGGGTACCTCTCATCTCGGTATCAAATATTTTCGAAGTTCATACTCGCTAGTTAGCTTCACTGAATCCGACTAGGCATGTGACAATGATGATAGGAAGTACACTTCTGGCTATGTGTTTCACTTTATCATTGTACTGTTGGTTTGGTTTTGCAAGAAACACAAGGTAGTATCCTTGTCGACTATAAAGGATGAGTATCATGGTATCGTTAATCCAGGTACAAAGGAAGTTTTCATTCACCAGATCTTGGGTGAACTTGGGTTTCCTGTTCAAGCCTCAACTGATGTCTATTGTGACAATCAGAGTGTTGTTCAAATTGCTAATAATCTCATTTCACACAGTAAAATGAAGCGTGTTGAAATTCATGTTTACTACTTGATACAATTGGTTCAAGAGTATGTTTCACTCTTGTTTACTATAAAATAGATGATCATATTGTTGATATCTTTACAAAACCATTATTTGAAGATAAGTTTGTTAATCTACACACTATGCTTGGGATTCAGACAACTGCAATTATGGGGGGGTGTCCTACTGGTGTAATTCCACCGCATGAATATCCATAATCATGTGTTGATGGGGGGGTGTTGGAACTTCATGTTTTGATGGTTCATCCCACTTTTATTAGAGACAGTCGATTGGTCAGTCAACTAGAAGTTGGAGAAAGTCGGTTGGGTGGTCAACTAGACAATCAATTGGATAATCAAATAGTAGTAAGAGACATTCGATTGATGGATTGACCAAATTAGAAGTCAAATATGTGTTGGATGATTGGATTGTAGGGTCAACTTGGTAAGTCAACTAGCTGACACAACAATGCATATTTTTTAGAATCTATTCCAACCACCAACAATTATATGTAGACAATAACTTCCCAATTTCAAGGAAATTGGTTAGATCCAGAAACTATAAATAAACTACCTTATGGGTGATCTAGTGATGTTTGATCAATGATTTATCTTTGTATATATCATGCATTGTGATGTTTTGATCACAATGGTTGTTGGATTACTAAGAGGGGGGGTGAATTAGTAATAGAGAAAACTAATCCTTTTTAACCATATAATGCAAGTGTTATATCAATGTAGCATTGTCATCCAATATTTGCAGAGTAAATAAACAATGAACACATGAAAAATCGTACACATACATACTACACCAGTGTTTTTACGTGGAAACCCAAAGCAGGAGAAAACCATGAATTATTTTTTCTTATATGTCTTGAAGAATTACATTCATTGGAAGCACCAACTTCATTTTTTTTCTAGATACAATTGGAAGGAAGCTCCAACACCCTATTTTCTAAGGCTACAACCTGAAGGAGGCTCCAAATCCCCAATTCTCTGGCTACAAATAGAAGGAGGCTACAACCCCCTATGTTCTCCGACTACAACCGGAAGGTGGCTACAACCACCTATCCTTGCCCCATTCAACCGACCTGACATATAAGTAGAATGATGGAACCATTGTCACACTATCACTATGAGATATACTGCTCTAAACCTGTACAAATAAATCTGCACCATGTATCAATCATGCATCAACCTGTAATCAACCTGTACCATAAACAAGTGCATCAACCATGCACCAACTTGTACAAAAAAACATGTAATCAAATTGTACCATAAACAAGTGCATCAACCATGTACCAACCTATAACTCAACCTACAAACCTTCCTTAACTTTAACAACAAGATACTAGCATTTTCATCAAACTTTACTTTAGTCTCACATGACTAGTTTTGGATTACTCAACAACCCTAACTTGAAATAATCATAACTATGTACCTATAATGAATAAAGATCTTAAAATAGTACACAATGTTATTCAATGTGTTTTATGCAATTCCTCCAAGTGTCACTACTTGGAACCTCTTAGAAAAGGCGTTATAACAAAAATGGCATACCTTGTTGAATTCTGGCTTATTCTAGAGAGCGAACTTGTAGAGCGTGCCCCGCACAAAATATTTGTTGTATTGATCTGAAAATTTTACATAGAATACTATAGACTGTACTGTAACCAAAAAATTTGGTCTTAATGAATTTGGATATGTTATGAAGAAGTTATGATGTTTTTACCCGAAACACCTATTTTAGACTAGTTTCAGGACTAGCCACAAACCTTATTTTCCACGGAGTGTAACTCCAAAAATAAAACGACCCAAAAGATGAAATTTTTACCACAACTACTTGGATATGTTTTCTCAATGGCCTCCCAATTTCATGGTCTGAATCATTCTAGAAAAAAACTTTATTGCGAAAATGGTGAGATGACATGTAAATAACATACCTTAGAAAGCATCATCAAAAGAATTTATCCTCCCTTGAATTTCAGCCTTATTTACTTCACCTTCCCTTTGAAATTCGGATTACTTATCCTTTGGTTGCCTCAGTCACCTGTAGATATTCAATATGCTCAAGTGTTATTAAAATGAGAGAGCCTTGCCTCTTATTTATACTCTCCAAGTGGCTTCTTTAGAAGCATCTTCTATGCCACTTTGTCCACATAGTCACCTATGTCCAACTTTTCCCAAATTGCCACTTGTTTGTGTATCCAATAGCCACTTGACCACTTAACCCATTTTCCTCATTTTGGTTAACCTTCTTATAACCACTTTCCATAATTAGAAAGTTCTCCATTTACTTTATTATTTAAATAATCCTTCTTGACTTTGTCACTTCACTTTATTATTTAAACAATCCTCTTTGATTTTGTCACTTCACTTTATTATTTAATTAATCCTCTTTGACTTTGTCACTTCACTTTATTATTTAAATAATCCTCTTTGACTTTGTCACTTCACTTTATTATTTAAATAATTTCGTCTTTGCAAGCACTTTGACTTCTTTGACCTTTTTGGGGTTTCAAGCCAATCATATGAGGGTCCTTAAACTTCGTAAGGCCATAACTCTCAAACTATGAGGAGTTATGTGATGTTCCACATACCACCGGAAATGGCATGACATGTGCTATCCATCTAGAATAGTCGTACCTGCAAATATAACAAAACACATACCATTATACATAAAACAAACTTAGGTCCATTACACAAACCTTTGTGCTACCGAAATTTGTTTCCGGACTTTATTCAAGCGTTGACATAAATGACAACCAAACCAATTAATCAACAATATCCCCCTTTGGAATTGAGGGCAACACTCTGATGTAATACTGAAATCATATCACTCATTCTCCCCCTGGAACCATGCCTTCATCTCTGTGACCAACGCTCCCCTTGGAACCATGCCTCTGTCCTCTACATCTGATAAATCTTCCCCACTTTGTCTTCAATGGCAAAGGTATCTTTCCATTCGGGGTTGCTCCCCCTAACTGACTCGTCTGATCTCCCAACCTGAACTGTCCTCTTTATGCTGCTTCCTCGTGTACATCTAAGAGATATAAGATAAGCATTCATTTTGGAGTAGAAATAACTTTGAGTCTCCGACGAAGATACTCAAAGGCTTCCCGTGGAAGAGATTTTTTAAAGATGTCTGCCACTTGTTCTTTTGTGCCCACATATTCAACTCTGATGTTGTTTTCTGCAACTTGTTCCCGTAGAAAGTGATACTTGATTGGAATGTGCTTCGTCTTCGAGTGCATCACTGGGTTCTTTGAGATACTGATGGTGCTTGTATTATCACAATAGATTTGAATGGGCTCATTATACTCAACCTCTATATCTGTCAGAGTTTGTTTCATCCATAGAACCTGTGTACAACATGTTGCTGCTACAATATACTCAACCTCGACTGTAGATAAATATACTGATGATTGTTTCCTTCTTATCCATGACACTAAACACTCACCCAAGTAGAACGTTGCTCCATTGGTGCTTCATCGGTCATCAATGCAACCTTTGCATTATGCATATGTGTAGGAAATAAGTGATAGATCCTTTCCTTTTGGATACCATAATCCAAACTCTTCTATTCCTTTGAGATATCTAAAAAACCTCTTCACTGCTAATACATGTGATTCCTTTGGTGCTTCTTGAAATCTTGCCACATGTCCAACTGCCTACATTACATCTGGTCTAGATGCTGTCACATATAGTAGGCTACCAATCATTGACTTGTATTTCCTTTGATCTGTAGACTTTGAATCATCATATTTTCTCAACTTGCAACTGGTTTGCATGAGAGTGATAACTGGTTTTCAATCTTCCATTCCAAACCTCTTTAGTATTTCTATGATATACTTGGTTTGAGAAATAAAAATTCCTTTGTAACACCCTGTTTCCCCCAGCTTGTAATTAATCATAAAATAGGATTACCATGCTAAGGCATGTGGATAATGTAAATGTATTATTGTTAAACTACCCATAACTGACTTTTGGGGGGGTGAAGCCTTGAAGTATGAGCCATGATATCTCTAGAGGAAAGAAATCAGTTAATGAATAAAGGACCAATGGTTGAATTATCAACCACCCCCATGAATGGAAGCATGGTATAGCTGCAGGATGTCATCTCCAAGTACCACATAGATCTGCAGACCCGAGCTTCCTTCTGACAAAAGGAACAGGACATGTTGGAAGCCTTCCAGAGGAGGGAAGGTAAGATACATACAGAGACACAACAAGAGACGTGAGGAGAGAGAAAGCTCGTAAGGGAGATTCACGAACCGAAAGTAAGTGCAGAGAACATGACCCGAGGGATCGAATGCGAGCTTGATGCTGAGGAAGCATATGATAAACCTCGTAGGTGTTAGAAAAATAGGATCGTGGAGAAATAAAATAAAACAAATGCTGAAACAAAACACAGAAGATACACAATACAATAGAGACACAGATTTACGTGGTTCACCCAGTGTGGGCTATGTCCACCAAAGAAATTTCCAGGTCCTTCCTTTATTATTATCTAGCATATGAAGGGATACAA
>ML849718.1:0-30927 GCA_009831015.1 Picea engelmannii
GATTTCGCATATCGCAAAATCGACACTCCTGATGTCAAGTGACTTTGTCATTTCTAAGTTTCGATCCCCGATGCCGATGCGCCCCTTTCCATGCACTAGCCCTGCTGGCTATAGGCCTTGGCCCATATGACCGTCAACACATGACCTCGTTCAAACCTCTCATCGGGGTTTTGGCATTTTCGATGTCACCAAGCACATGCCTACGGAATTCCCGATCCTCTGATCCTCGATTCTCCGATGAAGGAAATCAACGGTCCAGATCTCATTCGTGCTTTAACGGCTGCGATCAAATCGTGAATCGCATATCGCAATTTCGGGGTTTTTGTTGTCAAGTGTATAGGACATTTCAAAGTCCTGATCCCTGATTCTCTGCTGAAGCCTTCTGTCGAGCTTCTCCCGGTGGCGCCCAATCGCTGCCACGCTTATTTCCCTCACGGCTTCTGCAGATCTGATGGCTGCCGACAACCCTGCTTCTGATCTGACGACTCAGATCCTTTCTCCGACAAGGACTGTAAACTATGGTCCAGATTCATTTTGGCTTCAGTGGTTACGATTGAACCGTGATATTGTTGCAATCTGTCTGATACTAACCCATCAATTACAACAACCATTCGTTGTCTGCAAACTTTCCATCAATGACAACAACTATCAACACGTATTCACTGCTTGTTCAATATTTGCCAACAGGGTTTTGGATCTAGGTTTTTGACACCTAGACCTTTTCCATGTAATGTATAAATAAAGGTATAGAGGAAATAGGATGGGTTCGTTCATGTTATTAGGGTTCGAAGTTGGATTGTGTTGTTGATGTGTGAGATCATTCTTGTATTGTAAGATATTCAACTAGGTGCGAAGATCAGCCCTGCAGTTGGGTGCACAAGGAGGGGAGAGAAGAAGAGAAAGAGGGAGAGATCTGCAAGCTAAGTGCATAGATAGAACTGTATGTTTTCATCTAATATATCAAGAAACATAGTTCTATGGACATAGACCTAGGGAGAGTGTGAACCACATATATTTGGTTGTTCTTTGTGATTGATGTTGTGTTATTTGTTATATGTTACACTGTTATTGCATTATTGTGTTAGATCAGAGATATCTCTTGCATAGTAGGATTAAGAGAGATAAATAATACTATATGGCTTTGTGTTGTTTCCCTAGATCCACTTTTCATTTCATCTGGTTGTAGACACCTATTTCCTAAAACCCCCTATTGCTACTTCGGGTGAGACTGCATCTACTTTGCAGGTGTTTCCGAAAGGGCCAGTAGTTAGGGTTTGTTTTTGCGTTGTTAGAGTTGAACCTTGGGTCTTCCCCTATGCCATAAAATGGTTTTCTTTCCGGGATCAGGATCTTCTTGAGGGAATGTCAAGGTGGTTTCCATCGAATACAAAGATTCATAAGTGGATAGAAGAACAAGAGAAGGAATTTGTTGAAGATCATAACAAGAACCCTATAATTAGTATAGAATATTGGTTGGAAAGGTATATCTTTACTGATATACATGAGATTTTCTTTGGAGGAGTTCATAAGGAGCTATATGAGTGGTTAGCTAGATTAGTAGAAACCCAATTTGAATTCAGATCTAGACCACCTGCGGTTTGGATGTCGACGTTGATCAAGAAGGTCAAAATAGTTGATAACATCGTGTCAAGAGAAGTAGATCACTGGTTTGATAGCACTATTGGAGGGTACATTACTGAGTTTTCTATTAACAGAGTAGATTCATATAGCCAAGAAGAGAGATATTTCTTTAAGGGACCTAAAGGAAAAATTTTAC
The DNA here is from genome assembly GCA_009831015.1 of Picea engelmannii. Taxonomy (NCBI): domain Eukaryota; kingdom Viridiplantae; phylum Streptophyta; class Pinopsida; order Pinales; family Pinaceae; genus Picea; species Picea engelmannii. The sequence continues at coordinate 1,778 of ML849718.1, forward strand.
ACTTTTTGAAGTTGAAGATCAAGATGTTATTACATGAGAAGACCATCTTAAAGATATTGAAAATTTAATTTTCAAGAACTCAGACAATGACAACGACATAGAGGTTGGACACACATGTAGTGGGAAATCATTCAGAGAGGTCCCTCTGGTGAACCTGTTTGACCAGAATAATGAACCACTAACACATGACGAAGGGTTCTACAGTGGAGAGGAAGAAGAGTTGTTGAACAAGGAGTATTAAGATTCCTCTAGGGAAGAGGAGAGGAAGACTGAAGAAACTCTCCGAGAAGAATCAGTAACTTCAGGGACTGCGCCTACTGTCGAAGTAATTACTACTCCTCCTCCTGTTGTTTTAGCAGCATTAAGTAACCAGAGTAGTCAGAGTTATTAGAGCATTGTTATCATCGTTTTAGTACATACTCAGTCAAGAAACCCAGGAAGATGTATGGTAGATTAAATGAGGTTACCTATTTTTAGAGGAGATGGATCCGAAGATCCTGATCAACACTAGTTCTTATGTGAATTTGTATGGAGTATTAAGCAAGTCAATGACGAATCTGTTAAGAGAGATCAGTTTAGTACTACCTTGAGATACCGTGCACTGAGCTAGCACATGAAGTTTGTTAAAGGAGATGTACATCCTAAAATGTTGAACGATATCAAGACTGCATTGAGTGAAGAATTCAAGAAACCCAAGTCGGAGTCGCAGTGCATTAAAGAACTGAAATAAATCAAGCAGAGAGTAGATGAGCCTGTGTGGGAATTTGATCAGAGGTTTAAGACCTTGACTGGCCATTTCAGATTTTAGATTCTAGACGAGAAGAATAAGGAATGGTTCATTGTTTCCCTCTTACCGCACATCATATTTCCTCTGATGCAATAAAAGGTTGATTCATAGGCTAAGGCACTGGAGATTTCCATGAAACTAGAATCGATCCCTTTGGGAGAATCCATCTCAGGTATGAGTCAAATTTCGAGTTAGCTAAGTACCTTATCTCTGCAGGTCGAAGATATGAAGAAAGAAAAGGGAAAATATAAAAGAGAAGACATCTGGTGTATCAGATGTAAGTCAGAGGGCCGTGACAAGGAGCATTTTCCCCTATTTAATGAATACTTGGCCTCTGGAGCTCTGAGCCCTATGAAGCAGGTTACTCTACCTCGGTGCGAGGTATGTAGAACTAGACATCACGCTGGTGAATTTTATTACATGCAAAAATATTTCCAGACACCTACCAACCTTTACTTTACATTCTATAAATCAGTGGGACATGATGAGAAGGACTGTAAGGATTATGATCTCTTTCATGAAAGGTCAAGAGATACTTATGGGATTCAAGGAGAGATGCAGCAAGAGGGAAATACTACGCAGTTTAATTCCCCAGGAAGAGGAAACTTCAACCCTCATGGTGGATTCAGAGGAAGAGGATGAGGAGGAGGCATGGGTCAAGGTTGAGGTCAGATCATTTGTTATAACTGCACCAAACCGAGTCATTTGGCAAGGGACTATCAGAACCTTTGTATCACTTGCAGCTACTGCAACTCATTTGAACATGTTATTGAGGATTGTCGAGCATTGTTAGTGAAACTTCAGGAGAGACGAGGAGGAAACCAGCAAGTCCAATTAATATCAGTGGAACCTCGCGGAGGGAATCCCAGAGTTGATGTTATGACTAGAGGAGGCGATGTTATAGGAGAAGACATGGTGACTCCAAAAAATACTACAGAGGGATCAAGGATCAGAAGGGTTGCAAAGAAGAAACAATTGTTTGATCCAAAGAAGGAGAAGAAGACATTTGAAGAGGCAAGAAGAGAATTTGGAGAACATGATTCTTCATCGAAGGCACAACCAGAAGTGAGAGAATGTGGGATGCCTCTGGAATTTGATTAGTCTGCATCACTTGGAGAAGGAAAAGAGGTAAGCAAGCTTGTAGGGTTCTTGTATACATTTATTGATTTAATTAAGAATGAAAGAGCCATACAAGAAATACAACACTTGATCAGACAGTATGAGATAGGAAGGGTAGATCCTCTACTAAATAAAGAAGTACATCAAGTATCTAGAAAGAGAAGGACAAACAAGTAACTACACCTTAATGCTCAGATTGGAGACTACGACATAGATTATGTGGTCCTTGACTTGGGATCAGAAGTCAATGTTATGAAGAAGAAGACCTGGGAACTGATGGGAAAAACCAGGTTGATTTACTCTCCTATAATGCTCAGGATGGCTAATCAGTAGGCAGTAAGCCTCTTTGGAATATTGGAGCATGTCCCTGTGGACATCGATGGGGTAAGGAAATTTGCATACTTCGAAGTGATTGAGATAGTTGATGATACATGTCCTTATCTTGTGTTGTTAGGAATTGATTAGGATTTAAACAATTCGACTATTGTTGACCTAAAGAAAATAAGAATGACATTTGAAGGTGATGGCCTTAGGGTCATTGCACCTCTTGATCCTGATGAAGTTCAAAGATACATAGAACCTATCAGAGAAGAAGATCATTCTTATGAACTAGAGAATATATATAAATTGACAACAAGACAACAAGATTACATTATTCCTACAACAGACGGGAATTTGAGTTGGCGAAGTGAAAGAGCATGCTCATCAAACTTAGAAGAAGCACTAGAGAATTGGCAAAAAAAAATGTATGAATTTTCTGCATGGAGGTGTGCCAGATTGACCAAAAAAGTTTGTTGGATTGGCACAAAAGTAAGTAATCTACCCACATTTGATGGTTTAAATCATTTAGAAACATTCTTATTGGAATTTGAAGAAACTGTACCAGTATAACAGAGGTGGTTGACACTGGATTAAGCCTTGAAAGAAATTCCAGCAAGATGATGAGGAACACACAAGAAGAACATCGAGGAGTCAGTCCAATGTCACACTTTGATGACAATGTACTTTTCAGACCAAGTCAAAGGGTGTGAAGTTTGATACACAGGTAAGATTTGTCTGAAGGACCATGTGCGAAGTTGTGAGGAGGCCTGGAGTAGCATTCCTAAATAACAATGGGTGCATAATTTTATTAACACTTTGGATAATATGCCTATCAACTAGTATCTTCAAGCAAAATTGTGCCTCACCACTTCAGATTGGTATGGTATGACCTATAACTTTATAGATAAATTTTTATTTGAAAGTCAGTACCCCACAATAGATCATGCTTTACAATTTGTAAGACATAAAGTCTTTGAGGAGGCACCTAACCTCCCTTTGGAGCAAGAAGAAGATGAATGGACTGCACCTCTTAAAAGATTACATGGTTGTTACAACATCAATGCTGATGAAGATGATGATCCTAGGAATGTGAACATTATAGAAACTAAAGGACAGAGAGACATAGAAGGTCCAGGGATTAAAATACCTTTCATTGGGCAGCCAATCAATATCAAGAAAGTTAATATTGGAACAAAGCAAACAACTAAGTTGGAAAACATTGGAGATTACTGGGATGATGCCACTATTGATAAGATTACATAATTGTTGCATGAATATCAAGACTTGTTTCCAACCAAGTTCACAAACATGAAGGTCATTAAAGGGCCCATGGGAGAAATGAATATCCCTTTGAAACCAGATGCAAGGCTAGTCAAGTAGAGACCCTATAGACTGAATCCCAAGTATAAGCAGAAAGTTAGGATTGAATTATATAGAATGTTGGAAGAATGAATCATAGAATCTATTGAAGAATCAAAATGGGTTATCCCTATGGTGGTCCAAGATAAGAAGACAGGAGAGATAAGAATTTGCGTAGATTTAAGAAAACTAAATGATGCATGTTTACATGATCCATTCCTTACACTGTTTACTAATGAAGTGATAGATAATGTAGGAGGACAGGAAGTTTACTCCTTCAGAGATGGATTTTCAGGTTATCATGAGATCAGGATTGCTAACGAAGACAGACATAAGACCACATTTGCAATAGAATGGGGTTCTTTCCAGTACACTGTGATGCCTTTCGGATTGAATAATGCACCAACCATCTTTTCCAGAGTGGTGGTCAAAGCATTCAAGGAATTTTTACATAAATGTTTGGAAGCATATTTTGATGATTGGACCGTCTTTAGATTATTGAAAAATCATATTGAATGTTTGAGACTAATGTTGGATAAGTGCAGGAAATGCCATATTTCCATGAACCTGAAGAAGTGCATATTCCTTTCATCTTTTAGAGTATTACTAGGACACATTGTATGTAAGTAGGGGTTGTTGGTAGATCCTTCCAAGATTGCCATCATTGTTGATCTACCTCCCCCTCCTTTAGTTAGATAGTTGTGCACTACACTGGGACATACTGGGTACTACAGAACGTTATCAAGGGATGTGAACAGATAACAACACCCATGGAAAATATTTTAAAGAAAGATCGTCAATTTCAATGGTCAGAGGAATGCGAGAATAGCTTCGACACACTAAAGCAGAAAATGGTTACTGTGCCTGTTCTGGTTTTCACAAATTGGAGTAAGGAATTCCATGTTCATGTCGATGCTTAATCTATTGCATTAGGATCAGTGTTAGCACAACTAGGAGAAGGAGATATTGACCACCCACTAGCCTTTTCTAGCAGGAAGCTCTCTACAGCTGAGATAAATTACACTACCACCGAAAGAGAAGGATTAGCTATGGTATACATGGTGCAAAAGTTTAGACACTACTTGTTGGGAGGAAATTTTAAGATGTTCACTGATCACTCTGCGTTGAAATACTTAGTCAATGAGCCAGTGTTGGGGGGAAGAATATGCATATGGATACTGTTATTCTAGGAATATGATTTTGAGATTGTGGTCAATCCAGGGAGAATGAACAAGGGAATTGACCACTTGTCCAGGTTAGAACATGGAGAGGAACCTACCAGTTTGGAGGATACACTACCATATGCACAGCTCTTGGCCATCAGAAAATTTGATGATCACTTCGCTGATAAAGCCTAGTACCTGTCTACATGAATAACACCCCGTGAGTATACAATTATTAAGAAGAAACAACGGGTAGTTTGCGCTGCATATTTTTCACTTATAGCTGGACAACTATATAAGATGGGACCTGATGTGATCTTGAGGAGATGCATTATGGAGGAAAAAATACCACTGATTTTGGCAGAAGCACATGGAGGCATCGCAGGAGGACACTATGTAGGGAAAGAAACAATGCAGAAGGTTCTCAAAGCTGGCCTCTGGTGGCCCACTTTACACAAAGATGATAAGGAATACTACAGAGCCTATTATTTATTCTAGAGAGTAGGGAAACCTTCCAGAAGAGATGAGATGCCTCTAACACCTTAGCTAAATTTATAGGCATTTGAGAAATGGGCCATTGATTTTGTGGTACCTATCAACCCACCAGGGAAGCGCATAGGAGATCAATACATCATCACTGCGATAGAGTATTTGAACACATGGGAAGAAGAAAGAGAAGTTAAGGACTATAGGGAAACTACAACTGCGCGATTCATATTTGATGATATCATAACCTGATTTGGATGTCCAAAGAGCCTTATGAGAAATCAAGGTACACACTTTATTAATAAATCTATTGAAGCCTTGACTCAAGAATTTGAAGTTCACCATCATAAGATCACACCATATCACCCACAAGTGAATGGTACAGTCGAAGCTTTCAATAAGATCTTGGAGACAACGTTGACAAAGATTTGCAGTGTGAAAAGAGATGGTTGGGATTTGAGAGTGCCAATAGTGTTATGGTCTTATCGAACCACGTTCAAGAAGATGACAATGCATACTCCCTTTAAGTTAGTTTATGATCTGGAAGCAGTGGTAGCGATGCAATATTTAGTTCCTAGATTAAGAATTGTATCATTTACAGATATGGATGACACAGGCACTATGCAAGACAGGCTTGCGGAGTTGGTGGAACTAGAGGAAGACAGGTTTATTTCAGGATTTCATCAGCAGGTATAAAATGAACAAGAAAAGGCCTACCATGATAGATATATCAAGAAGAAATCATTTAAGCAAGGAGATCTGGTATTGGTATATGAAAAAAAGTTCATGAAGCATCCAGGGAAGTTCAAGACACATTGGCTTGGGCCATATCAGGTTGCCTATGTCACAGTAGGAGAAGCTGCAAAGTTGAATACTCTGAATGGAGAATGGAAGGAAGATTTAGTAAATGGGAGCCAGTTGAAATTGTATTATGACAACCAGTTGCCTCACAACTATCATTAAAAGAAAGGGGAAAAGGGTATAGGTACCAGGTGCAGTTGAAACTGGGTACCAGACACAGAAAATACAGTCTGCACACAACAGGGAGGGATAGAGCAGAAATCACAGGTTGTTCCGCGTAGTCTGCAGTCGAAGGGTTACCGAAGGTTCAACCCTGCAGTGACTCGGGACAAGTCATAGGTGAGTGTTGGGGACCTGTTGGCCCTTGGTTATGGAAGAAAGTGAATATTAAGGAAGAAGAGAGAAGTATGAATTGTGCGGAAGGCACATTAACTAAGAATGGGTCGAAGTGGTCAAAGAACCAGAAAAGAAGGAGCGAAGTAAGAGAAAAGCTATCCATTGGAAGAGAATATCGAGGAAGACAGATCAACAATGAAGATGGATCGTGGACAACTCAGCAAGTGGAAAAATCCACCATCGGATTATTTGGAGCAGCTCACGAAAAAGAAGGAAGAACATGTTGGCAAAGCCCTTAAAGAATGAGTTACATGGGACCTAGGGTTTAGGCACCTAGGGTTTTGGATCTAGGGTTTTGACACCTAGATATTTTCCATGTAATGAATAAGTAAAGGTCTAGAGGACCCGGGATGGGTTCGTTCATGTTATTAGGGTTCTAAGTTGGATTGTGTTATTGATGTTGAGTGATTATTGTTGATGTGTGAGAGAATTACTGTATTGTAAGATCTTCAACTAGGTGCGAATATCAACCCTGCAACTGGGTGCGCAGGGAGGGCAGAGAAGAAGAGAAAGAGAGAGATATTTGCAAGCTAAGTGTGTAGATAGAACTGTATGTTTTCATCTAATATATCAAGAAACACAATTCTGTGGACGTAGCCCTAGGGAGAGGGTGAACCAAGTATATATGGTTTCTATGTGTGATTGATGTTGTGTTATTTGTTATCTTTTACACTGTTATTGCATTATTGTTTTAGATCGAAGATATCTCTTGTGTAGTAGGTTTAAGAGAGATAAATAATACTATATGGTTGTGTGTTGTTTCCCTGGATCCACTTTGCATTTCCTCTCGTTGTAGACACATGTTTCCTACAACCCCCTATTTCTACTTCGAGTGAGACTGCATCTACTTCGCAGGTGTTGCCAAAAGGGCTAGTAGTTAGGGCTTGTTGGCGCGCTGTTAGAGTTGAACCCTGGGTCTGCCCCTATTACAACTTGATGGAAATTGCAAAGTCACTAGAAATAGAGATAAGAGAATGATTTCCTCTAGATGAATTGTTGGAGGCCATGTCTTTGGTGTACCCTCAATATTGGAACAATAAAACATTTCAAACTACTTTAAAACATGACTTTGTGGAAAAATTAAATACTTTACTACACCACTTTTGCAAGAAGGTCCCGATACATGGAGAACAGGTTGAAGGTATTTTAGATTTATCAGAATATTTTCAACAAGCCACATGCTTCATTGAAACAATGTGGAATCAATTTCATGTTTTAGAGAATCCTCTAGAATATGGTGCAATAATAATATTATGAACTATTTTAGGTGCTAGCCAATACTTAGTCAATACTTATAGCAAAACATATCAAAGTATTTCAAATTAGTGAATTTGTGTCAAACCATGATTTTGAGATCAATGGAGGATGAAAGAATGTTTAATGCACTTCCATTTTTTAAGTCAAATATGAGGAATGATCTTTATAAACATATGGATATATGTTTAAGATTATATGTAACACATTATGACATTACCAAATTTTCATATGAAATAGCACTAGCTCTTTGGTGACCGGAATGTGATAGAAGGGGAGAAAACAATGTAACAAATTTCTCGAATGAACTTTATATAGAACATAATTCTTTTGAGACCCATAATGATAATCCATCCTGTTCAAAATGAAGAAAATGAGGACTAGGATGAGAACTGGAAAACTGATAGACCACAAGATTTTATCTAATCCAATATATATGAGGGCCCATGGGACACTTATTTTGGTATACACAATCCACTAGTGGTGCAAGAAATAGTGAATGGAATAGCACAAAAGATGTGATTCCTATGATTCCATGTTCTTCTATTTTTGGAGTTTATTTATCATAACAAGATTATTATATGCATATGTCAATTTGAGGTTGCATTTTAGGTAAAAATAAGTTTTATATTTTATATTTTTCATTATAACATTGGAGCCACATTTTCTTGATGCAAGTTGTTTTAATATTGTTGTTTTTATATTTAACTATTACATTGTCTATTTCTTGTATGTAACAGGAAATGAAGCCGGAATTGGATGAAGTTGGGATATATCTCTTCACATAGATAGTGTCTTAGTATTAAACGGGTAAATAGATAATTTAACAAGACTTCCACTGAGAAAGAATGGGCTCATTCAAATAGATGAAATTTCTTTGATGTCTAGCTCTAAGTCTAGCTCTAGCTTCTAGCTCTAATAGCTCTAATTTCTTTGATGTTTATCTCTAATATCTAGGTAAATTTTAATGATTTGTTTGTTTGTTGTATTTTGGAACATTTTTCCAAGTTTGAAATGTTGGGTTTATTTTTGTTAAAAACTATGAGAGTCCCTTGAATGTTTCTAAATATCATTTGATTTTTGAATGAACTCTTTGTTGTGTCATGATTGGTTTCATTTGATTCCCATTGAGTCAAGGGTTTGGGTTAAAGTTAAAGGACTTTGTTGATTTAAAAAAAAAACATTTTTTTGTCATGTTTATTTAAGAAACATATGGTATTATGCTTAATATATGGCTTTGATTGTTTTGTGGGCACTCAATGTGTTTTCCATAATTATGATTATTTTCTTTATATATTTTATGGTTTAAGGAAATATTTTTTTATTTCCTTTCACTTTCTGGGAGCATCTTCACCTTTTAGGATCTACCATGTTTATTTATTTTGAAAAGACTTATTGATTATTTAGAAAGGGAAATGAGCTCTACTTAGCTAAGCAAAGAGAAAAACAGTTTATGCACTAGAATTCTATACCTTAATCATATAAAACGTATTAGCATGAGACCAACATTCCTCTAATGCAATCATAATTTCGATGCCAAGACTAAAAGAGCATTACATGTAGCCGATGGAGGATGTGAAAATGTTTATTGCATTATCACTCATGAAGTCAAAGTTGAAGAACAAGATTGAAAAAATCATTACATAGTTTTTTCCAATAATGAACATGTTATGGAGAGTTTCTTGTAACAAAAAAAGAGGTATGCACTTATTGGTGAATATATCACATGGAAAAAATATATTTCTATATAATTCAGGATGATTTATTTCTTCATTACTTTTAGCAACTCAATTTTGGGAGTTGTAGGATCCAAGTGCATGTGCTACCCTTACTGGGCTTAAAATGGGTGATAAGACTTTGACTATGCACCATGCTATTGTCATGTATAGATATACATGATGGCATAATAACCCTTACTTAATCTACATCTCTTATTGTTCATGCTTAATTATGACATTCTAACTAAGACTATCTATTTTTCTAAGGCCTAATCTATGCCCAACATTTATTACAAAGTTATGTGTCTCTTAACTTTTTTATAAGACAATAAAAATATAAGGGATAAAAGAGACCTCTCTTCCTTGGAAATGGGTCATTTTTTGGTACAAATGGATGATTAAAGAGGAATTCATGCATGGAATCTGACCAAACAATATTTTTATACTTTTGGAGTTATTGATGGATATAATTATTTACAATCTTATTGGAGAACAACCTATGATGAGCTTGTTTGAAGGATCCTTTCATAATCAATGATTCAATAATAAAGAATCATTAATAGAAGCCCTAGAGCAAAGATTAATATCTTGACAGAAGTGGTGGTCAAGATCAACAAAACTGATAGAAGGATATGCATTGTAACATTGTCTATAGAGTGGAAAAATTATGTTTGATAAAATAGCCTTCAATAATTTTTCCTATATATCATGGGAATTAGCCAATTTATTATACATGTAAATTACCCTGATTGAAAACAATCCAATTGTTCAAACTAACATAAAAAAATCAGGCATACTTGACTTGAATTCGACACAGTAGCAAAATCATGTGTTGTGTTCTTTGCTCCTCTTCTTTACTTACTCAATAGAAAAACGCCCTGTGAGTGCAAATACTTAAAATACTTAAAATACCACACAACAAGAACTTAAAATACTTTAAATGCCATCATTTTAATTTTGATCTTTGATTTTCTTTAAATAATGAAAGGCCTGTACTCGCCATTTTATTTTACCGTTTGTTATATTTTCTTTAAATAATGAAAGAACTGTACTCACCATTTTATGTTACCGTTTGTTCTCAGCGGAGCAGATATCTGTATTCATTTTACCGTTTATTCTCAGCGGAGCAGATATCTGTATTCATTTTACCGTTTATTCTCAGCGTAGCAGATATCTGTATTCACCATAACCAGACAGACAGAATCTAAAAACATGTGAACAACAACCAGGAATAACATTGGCGATTGCACTCGTGATCATGCGTTGGGGAGAGGGAACGGCGTCGATACCAACGCGTCAAAAACCAATTAAATACAAACGAATTAGACAACTCCGGGAATTTTGGTGACAATATTTGTTTTGGGCGATAAGCGAAATACCCCACAGTCAAGGTTTCGTCCATAAATAGGGTTACAGTCAATCAAAATAACATTGTAACTCTATACTAAGTATAGCCAAATTTTTGAAACAGGATTTCACACGAAAGAAAATGAATTTGCCCGCGGATTAAATTACTGAAGAAAGGCAGGCTCCGGCTTTGCATCCCGATTTTCCGATTCCATTTGTCAGTCACTTGTTCAGAAAAGCCATCGATTCCGTCCATGTGAATAAAGACGAACGGAGGACTGCAGACAAAGGGCATCCCAACGGTCATATCAGAGAACCAGATATGAATATATTAACGTGAAATGACAACCTCACAGAAACAAACAAGTCGCCCATATCACATCAGCAACTAATCGGCCTTACAGTGTCTTCTCTCTCTTCATCTTCTCGTTTTTTGATATGAGCAAATGTCATTCATACTCCAGGAAAAGAGAAGAGAATAATAAGGAATAGTATGATCAGTGGATATATCGTCTGAACTTTTACGGTCGAATCTTTTCAAATCCCATCAACACTTTATTAAGTAAACCGTGTGAGGCCATGTGTACTACTCGAATATTCGCAACCTTAAGAGTGAGAAGAAGAGTGGATTTGAGTAGGTGAGAGAAATTGTATACCGTTGCTGAATCCAAAATGCAGTAGTTTTTTGAAAAACGAGATATAATAAGTTGTTTATAAAAGTTTTCCATGGAAAAGGGTATTGATATAAAAATAATATGATGTTAATAAAATTATTTATTCTTTAAATCCATATCCTTTGTCCGAAGAAGGCATTGAATCCTTTTCCTCCATTCATAGGGAAAGGAAATCCAACCTCGATTTGATAGCTTACGGTAAATTAGGTATTCTTGGACTTTTTTTTCATAGATAATTATTTCATTTGATAATTATGTTGTTTTACTTTGTAATTAATTTATGAGAATTTATTTATGTATTTAAGAAATTAATATGAGAAGTTCTATTCAGAGATTGGAATCATTAATATTTTGAATTTTGGATTAATTTTATTGTTGTTATTCATTATTGTGTAGTTTAAATGTTTTAGTTTTTAGTTTTTTTTGATAATTTTTCTGTTTGGTTTTATCAAAAAATGAATGGTTGGATCTACAGATTTAAGTAACTAAGTTTGTATAATCCCAATGCTCAAAGAATGTTTCAACACTTATCCATTTAAAAATACAATTTAAAAAACAAAAAAATAGAACTCCTTTATAAGATAATATTCTTATTTCATTATAAAAATAAACGAGAAAAATTATATACAGTTGTTGAATTAAAAATTGTGTTTTTGAAAAACTAGGTATAATAGGTTGTTTATAAAAGTTTTTCCATGAAAAGGGTATTGATATAAAAATAATATGATATTATTAAGAATATTTAGTCTTTAAATCCATCTCCTTTGTCAAAAGAAAGCATTAAATCCTTTTCCTTCATTCATAGGGGAAGGGAATCCTTTTCCTTCATTCATTCGGGAAGAAAATCCAACCTGGATCTGATAATTCCTTCATTCATACGAGAAGAAAATCCAACCTGGATCTGATAGCTTATGGTAAATTAGGTATTTTTTTTTTCTAGATAATTAGGTAGTTTTACTTTGTAATCAATTTATGAGAATTTATTCATGTATTTAAAATATATGAGAAGTTGGATTCACATTGAAAATCATCAATATTTTGGATTTTGGATTAGTTTTATTGTTGTTATTAAATATTGAGTAAGCTAAATGTTTTATTTTTTGGTTTTTTTTGAAATAAAAAAATCAACACTTATACATTTAGAAATACAATTTAAAAAAGAAAAAAATAGAACTCCTTTATAAAGGTAATATTCTTATTTCCATTATAAATAAATATATTTACTATGATTTTTTTTTACATTTTTAAATAAAATTAATATTTTCAATCTCTATATTTATTTTCAAATTCATATTCACTTAATAACAAATATACAATTAATTATTAACATATCTAATTATCAATAAATAATTTGTATTTAAAATGTATTTTAACATATAAAATTTTATATTTCTAATTTTTAAAACATTTCTATTTCAAAATTGAAAAATAATACATTATGGAAAAAATCTCATATGCATGCCAAAGAAACATAGTTGATATAAAAATAATATGATGTTAATAAAAATATTTATTCTTTAAGTCCATTTCCTTTGTCAAAGGCATTGAATCATTTTCCTTCATTTTTTCCAATAGAAAAATTATCTTAATTGTATTAAGAAAATAAATTTTTTTTACAACTCTGTCCCACAAAAGTGTCACAATCAAAGATTGACACAATCATAACAGGTTCTTCAATATTACCTCGTCCATCATGGAAAAATAACAAACCAATACTAAGAGGATATTCAGAGCCATCTCTAATACTAAACTGGGAAAAATAATAAAAAAACCCACCAATGTTGTCCACAAAAACATTGACAAAACATCGATAAAAAAGGAAACATTACAAACAAGGCGAGGCTAATAAATATTTGTATGATTTTTCTCCCGGAATGTGCCATTATTCCAAGGAAAATAAATAATGGCTCCTTTAGGAACACCAAATGCTTGTTTTGATAGAATATCAACATCAGAATTGAAGTCCCTTGGAATGTGATCATAACTGATATACTCAAAACATATGACCATGGCTCTGATGCTTGCTTTCCACCCCTCAATAGCATAAGCATGAAGACTTCCCTTTTTCTTTATCGATCACTACTTTTGAATCTCCCAATATTTGCAAGTGTTTAATTGATAGATGTAAATCCAACTTAAGAGTTGTCCAAGCCCTCAACAACTCTGCTTTGTTATTAGTCCCATGGCCACAGTTAAAAGTCCATCTTATGACAGTATAATCTGGAAATTTTAAAACACAACTCGCTCCGCAACAAAGGCCATCCAGATGAGCTGCCCCATATGAACCAGCAAATCATCCAAATGAGCTTCCCCATATGAACCAACAAATATGAGCAGCCAACGTTGAAGGGACAGACTTATCCTCAACCCAAGTCTTAAAGCATTCCGACAAGGAAATACCATCCCATAAAACTTTAAAACTTTCTGAGAGTCTTACCTTTTCCCAAACTAACATGGTAAAGGTACACTGAATCATTTTCCTTCATTGATAGGGGAAGGAAATCCAACCTGGATCTGGATCTGGATCTGATAGCTTATGGTAAATTATGTATTTTAAGGAGATTGGTAAAGTAGGTATTTTAAGGATATTGGAAATCATCAATATTTTGGATTAATTTTATTCTTTTATATCAATTTTTCTATTTGATTTGATCAAAAATATGGTAAAGAATGATTGGATCTCTAAATTTGAATGGCTAAGTTTGTATAATTGAAATGCCCCAAAAGTTTTTCAACACTTATGCATTTATAAATACAATTTAAAAAAAACTAGAACTTATTTATAAGATAATATTCTTATTTCCATTATAAATAAATATTTATTATAATTTTTTAATTTTTAAATAAAATCAATATTTTCAATCTTTATATTTATTTTCAAAATCATATTCACCTAATAACAAATATACAATTAATTATTAACATATCTAATTAATTATAAACATTTAACGCACGAGTAAGACTGCCAAATTTCGGCAGCGTGGATGTCGAGAGGTGCGGCGGCATTTCACGATTTCCACAGGCCAGCCACACGGGAGGTGCGGCGACTCCTTTGAGGCACGCAAGCCACTCACTTGGGAGGTGCGGCCTATTTTTCGAACAAAAGGTTACTATATTCAAAAGTTTTACCATATTTTGGAATATTGCATGCATAAAAGGGTGGAGGAATTTTAAAAGATGTATTTGTTTTTAAAAGGTTTTCTTTATTAACTTTTATTTTTTATTAAACCTTGTAAAGATTAAAACATTGTTTCTCCATATATTTTTTGAAAATACCTTGGATATTATAAGCATTGGGTATTGGGAGGTTTTTTGTGCAAATAGCTAAGATGTAGAGTTTGAAGTTTGAAGTTGAAAAGTTCAGCGGCAAAAACAACTTTGAGTCCTGGAAGCTTAAGATGCATGATCTGCTCGTGCAACAAGGCATGGTGAAGGCGCGTTTGGGAAAATCAAAGCAACCCGCGACCATAACAGATGATGACTGGGATGAGATGGATGCGAGAGCATTGAGTGCCATACGTCTGTGTTTGGCCGATGATGTTCTGTTCAATATTGTCTCGGAGAAGACAACAGTCGGTTTATGGACGAAATTGGAAAGTCTATATATGACGAAATCCTTGACGAGCAAAATCTACATGAAGAGACAGTTGTACAGTTTGTGGATGAAAGAAGGTACAAAAGTTGCTGACCATTTAAATACCTTCAATACCCTTATCGTTCAATTGAATAGTATGGAAGTTAAATTCGAAGATGAGGATAAGGCTATTACACTATTGTGTTCATTGCGTGAGTCTTGGGATAATCTAGTCACCTCTATTAGCTTTAGCTCAACATAAGTTTTAGATTATGTCTCTGTTGTGGGAGCCTTGTTGGCTGAGGAGACGAGGAGAAAATCTAGTAAAGAAACCTCAACTTCAGAGGCGATGTTGGTCAGAGGTCGAACTAAAGAGAAGAATGAGAGAAGTTTTTCTCAATCTAAGTCAAGACACAGAAAGGGTAAAGAAAAATGCTGGTACTCTGGAAAAACAAGACATCTCAAGAAAGATTGTTGGAAGAGAAAGAAATCTGAGGAAAACTCTACGAAGGAAGCAAATTTGGCTGTAACAAATTCAGGGATAATTGATCAAGTTTTATCCATTTCTAGTAATTTACAATATCAAGAAGAATGGTAGTTAGATTCAGGTGTCTCCCACCACATGTGCTCACATAGAAATTAGTTCATTTCTTACCAATCAGTTGATGAGGGTGTAGTGTTTAAGGGAAATGGTATTCGCTACAAAACTGTTGGGGTTGGCAGTATTAGAATCAGGATGTTTGATGGTATTGTTAGGGAATTAATGAATGCTAGATATGTTCCCGAGCTTAAATCAATTTGATTTCATTGGGAGTGTTGGATTCTTGTGCATATAAGTATACAGGTCAAGGTGGAGCTCTCACAGTGTCGAAAGGTAGTTTAGTAGTGATGAAGAAAACAAAGGTTGATAACCTCTATAAGATGGAAGGGAGTACTGAAGTGGAATCTGAAGTGATAGATGTATCTTCTTGTTTATGGTAGAAGCATCAATGTCATAAGAGAAAGAAAGAATTGCAGGTACCGGTAAACTCTAAATCATTTCTAGACTTAAGAACTTTGTTTCTGAATTCCTGTTTGTTTTATATTTCTACAAGTTATGACGATGGTATAAAGGGATGTTGTGTGTGGGATCCTACTTCTCACAAGGTCATCATTGACATAGATATTGTATGTATGGAACAACCAAAAGGATTGATTCAAGATCGCAACGGTAAATTTGTTTGCATGCTAGATAATTCATTGTATGGCCTATTAGTACCTAGAAAAATATACAAGAGGTTTGAATCTTTCATAATGAGTCAGGATTTATCAAAGGGTAGGAATGACTATACGGTTTATAGTACATTCACAATCTTGATGTTCTTTGTTGATGATATGCTCGATGCAAGCCAAAGCATGGATAAAATCAGTAAGAAAATGACTCAAGTGGACATGACAATTCAGATGAGGGATCAAGGAGTAGCAAAACAAATTAAGGGCATGGAAGTACACAAAGATGGTAATGGTAAGTTGTGTTTGGAGTTCAGTATGAACATTGTAAAACCAGTTTTTATCCCTCTTGCTTTCCATTATAAATTTTCTTCAAGTATAAGGCATGTCTATAAAGAAGAAAATGTTGTGTCTCGTGTAAGTTTAGTAGGAGGTCTGTTGTATGCGATGAAATGGTTAAGACTGGATGTTTCACATGCTAATGACGTTGTCAGATATGTGACAGATTCAGGTGTTGCAGTGAAATGGGTGCTTCAGCATTTGAGAAGCACAAATGTCCCCTATAATGGTTACACTAAGATGGTCTCTGATGAATGTAATGTATATTTTACAGGTGTTTTAGATAGGAGGAGACCTATCACTAAATATGTCTCACAACACAGGTGTGGAAGACATGTTGGAGGTGGAGTGACCCCTCAAGAAATCCAAACTCGTGCAAGTCACACGGGCGAGATCATGAAACCAATTTTATTAGAGAAGTTGCAGTGGTGCTTGGATTCTCTTGACTTGCATAAGAGATGGTGAACAAAAGGAAGGAGCAAGGAATCAAGTTAATTGTTGTCAAGGTGGAGAATGTTGGGATTTGGCGACAACGAATTCCTCCGATGATGGATATGGATCCTATTATTCTGCATTGGTTACAACCAAATAGACCAAGTTAGAATATGGATAGGGATTGCATTTATTATTCAGTTTCTTGTAAATGTATATAAATACATGTAAGCTCATAGAGGAAAATACGACTGTGAGAGACTAAGTGTATGAGAGACTTGCAAATCTAATGTAATCTCCATAATCCGAATAATAAGACAACTGATGCCTATGCTTGGTGGGTGTAGCCCAACATTTGGGTGAACCATGTGAAATCCCTATGTCTATTATCTGTGTTTGATTGTTAATTATCATTGTGAATTGTGTTTTCTGCATTTGCAATTCTAACACTAGTCAACATTCTAGCTTTTAAATAAAAAAATACTTTATTTTTCAACAAAATTCTCCCTTTCCTGTAAATTCTTGTTATTCTTTCATTCTCTTTTGACATTTTTGTTTCTCATTTTCTACTTAGGATTTTTTATTCAAAGAAGAGTAGGGTTTTATTTTTTCTAAGTTTGGAGGATGGATTCTCAATTTATGGAAGTAATCTCCTCCAATAATTCTCTTATTCTTGTTATAAAATTTAATGAAGTTACTTTGTTTCTTTAAATTTTTAATGTATTTGTTGTATCCAAAAGATGCTCTCCTTTTTGGATAGGTTTCTATTGATAACCATTTTCGTTTTTTATTTGTTTTGTTATTTTAAGTGTTAACCATTTTCCTTTTTTTATTTGTTTTGTTATTTTAAGTGTTATGACATAACCCTTATATTTCAATTCTCCCTCTACCGTAAATCCTTGTTATTTTTTCATTTTCTTTTAGCATTTTTGTCTCTCCTTTTCTACTTATGGTTTTTCTTTTAAAGAAAAGTAGGGTTTTATTTTCGCTAGGATTGAAGTTTGGAGGATGGATTCTCAATATATATATATGGAGGTAATCTCTTCCAATAATTCTCTTATTCTTGTTATAAAAGTGTTTTTTTTTTTTTATTGAAGTTACTTTGTTTCTTTAAATTTTAGTGTGTTTGTTGTATTCAAAAGATGCCTCTTTTTTTGGATAGGTTTCTATTGGTAACCATTTTTCTTTATTTGTTTTGTTATTGTAAGTGTCATGGATATAACTCTTATATTTCTAGTTTCTTATAGCAGGGAAGGTGGACATTTTGTTTAAATGGATGAGTTTATTCATATGATAGTTTTTCATAGTCTTTCAATTTTGTGAATAGATTCACCCCTGTTATTAGGGAATCCTTATGTAATATGTGAGGAGTTTTTTCTTTCTTATGTGCTCTTTTTTCTTCCTCCTCTCTAAAATGTAGTTTTTTTCTCACCACAATAAATTAGCTTGTAAATCCATGCCAAAAATATATCTATATATAAAAGAAATAAAATCCATACAAACTGTATTGCAAGAAATTTTTTTTACAAAATAAAAAAGGGTTAAAAAAACTTATTGTGTAATTTTTATTGCATGCATACTTAGGATTTTAATGTTTTAAATGAATGCTTATTTTATATTTGAATTCTCTTTATTTATTGGTTTTGAGTTTTTATGTCATGTTTTTCTATATATCTTTATAAATGCTTGTTAGTTTTGTGTATTGAAAATTATAGTTTTTCAAAAAAGTTTATAGAATGACTAAGAAAACCACAAAGGTCTATTTAATAAGTACTTATTTATTTTACCATTTTGATATATCTTATTATTAGCAAGTTCAATAAATCTATTGAATATTTTCTTAATGTAGTTTTCATGCTAAGTGTTTGTAAGAATGTTTATACACAAGTCAAGAAGTTTTTATATAAAGTGTTTGTATAAGTTCTTTCTCATGACAAGTTAGTGGCAATGTAAACCTGGAAAAAAAATAATCTGTTAACTTTGAGGGATTATTCAAGGTAGTTTTACAATGACATTGAATATGATGTAAGAAGATGAAAAATAGGAAATTGAATTAGATTTTTGAATATACAACTTTTATTCATAGACATTGTGAATAACTATGTCAAATTTGATTTTTTCTAAGTGGTATCTTATTTTTCCAACAAAATATAAGGTATATCTTTTTGTTCGTGCAGGTGTTGAGTACCTTAACGATGGAATTTCATTCCAAAAAATTGTATTCTTGTAGAGAACCCATTTTATTGTGCCCTATATTTTTTTGGAAATTTTTAATATTAATTTAATACTTTTTTTAAATTATCAAAGTCAACATATGCTTGGAATTACGTCTTTTGTTCGTGCAGGCTAAGAGGGTCTTAACATGATCAAAACATTTCTTTTTTAAATCATAGGTATTAATCTCCTCTACTGTCGCATATAACTCATTTGGGAAATGGTTAAGTCGAGAAAAAAAAAATAATAACAGAAATAAGAGAGATATGTATTCTAGGATTTTGATATATGTGAAGACAAAAATAGATTAAATATATATATATATATATATATATATATATATATATATATATATATATATATATATATATATATATATATATATTTAAATTATATATTTGAAATCTACATAGCCGAATCAGTCTATGTATATAGTTTTGTCAACAATTGATATTTTAGCATGTAGAAAAATAACGTCAAAGACAAAGATATAGAGGGGTATTCAAAAAAATGGAGGTTTTTATCAATTTGTAGACCGAACCACTAGGTTTATCATCCCGAATCTAAATCCGAGCCAACCAAGGGAGCATACACCTTGTCCATCCCTCCCAAAAAAAATTGAATTCAAAATAATGTGTGTACATTCTTAGGATCACACATGTGCTCCTAAAAGTTATTCCTACGCCGCTCCCTCCCCCCCTCTCTCTTTCTCCTACATCTACTCCCCCTCTTTATCTCCCTCTCACATTCCATCTCTACCCCCATATCTATCTCCCTCTCTCTCCCTCACACTCCTACACATGGTAAGACCTAGACATGGAAAGACTTAGACATCACAAGGCATGGACAGACATAGACCTAGAATTTACCTTGACATGCCTCGGATTCTCACACCCACTCCCTCCTTATCCAACCCCCCCTTCCAATATTTCTCTCTCCCTCTTCCCATTTGTCCCTCCCTCCCTCTCTCTTCCACTTATCTCCCACCCTTTCTCTATCTCCTCATTTTTAGTCTCAGTCTCACTCTCTCTACCCCTCTTTCTCTCTCTATTCCCCCTCTCTCTCTCTCCCTATGTATCCCCCAATTCCTCTCACTCTCTCTCTACCCCCCCTTTCTATGTCTCCCTCTCTACATCCATTCCTCTCACTATCCCTCTCTCTACCCCCCCTCTCTGTCTCCCTCTCCCACCCTCTCACAATTTGTCTCTACCCCTCCTCTTTGTCTTTCTCTCTCTCTCTCTCCCACACTTTAACACACTCACTCTCTACCTCCCCTTTTTGTCTACCTCTCTCTCCCTCCCACAGTCTAACACATTCATTTTCTACCTCCCCTCTTTGTCTTCCTCTCTATCCCTCCCACACTCTCGCACACACACTTTCTATCCCCCCTTTATGTCTTCCTCTCTCTCCCTCCCACACTCTAACACACTAACTCTCTACCTACCCTCTTTTTATACCTCTCTCTTCCTCCCACACTCACTCACACACTTTCTATACCCACTCTATGTCTACCTCTCTCTCCATCCCACACTCTAACACACTCACTCTATACCTCCCCTCTTTGTCTTCCTATAAGTCATTCCTCCCCCCCCCTCTCTCTCTCCTACATCTATCCCCCCTCTCTATCTCCCTCTCACTCTCCCTCTCTACCCCCCTCGTCTCTCTCCCTCTCTCTCCCTCACACTCCTATACATGGCAAGACTTAAACATCACAAGGCATGCAAAGACTTAGACCTAGAACTTACCTTAACATGCCTCAGATTCTCACACCCACTTCCTCCCTATCGCCCCCTCTTCCATTCTCTCTCTCTCTCTCTCTCTCTCTCTCTCTCTCTCTCTTCCACCTCTCTCCCACCCTTTCTCTATATCCTCATTATTAGTCTCAATCTTAGTCTCTCTGACCCCCTTTCTCTCTCTATTCCCCCTCTACTCCATCTGTATCCTCCCTTCCTCTCACTCTTTCTCTACCCCCCTTATATGTCTCTATCTCTGCTTCCATCCCTCTAACTACCCCCATCTCTATCTCCCTCTCCCTCCCTCTCACACTTTTTCTCTACCCTTCCTCTTTGTCTTTCTCTCTCCCTCTCCCACACTCTAACACACTCACTCTATACCTCCCCTCTTTTTCTACCTCTCTCTCCCTCCCACACTCTAACACACTCACTCTCTACCTCTGCTCTTTGTATTTCTCTCTCTCCCTCCCACACTCTCGCACACACACACTTTATATCCCCCCTCTATGTCTTCCTCTCTTTACCTCCTGTCTTTGTCTACCTCTCTCTCCCTCCCACACTCTCACAAACATACTTTATATCCCCCCTCTATGTCTCCCTCTCTCTCCCTCCCACATTCTAACACGCTCACTCTCTACCTCCTGATGCAGGAGCATCATAAGCAGTCAAGCGAGCGTGGAGGTGAAGGACAGCTGGAAAGCGCAACATGCATTTTTCACATTTTGAAATGTTTCGAAAGTTTAAGGGAGTGGATATTAATGTAATAGTTAGGAAGATGGCGTACCTACATTTATATCTTGGAGGTTGTAAATAGATCTTGAGAGATTGCTCTCATCTGTAAAACATTAAGGCATTTATGCATAGTTAATGAATGTAGGGAGATTTGAATGATAGATTAGACAATTTTAGGAGTAGGAGGGAAAACAGATATAAACACCCTCACCTTTGTATCATTAGTAATTGTATCATGAGAATAGAGCAAAAGAAGAAGGAAGCTGTAGCGGAAAGATGTAGAGAAAAATTCCATGTACAGAATCTTTGAATTGATATATGGAGCTTTGAATCAGACTCATGGTGTTATGATGTTTTCTGTGTATGAATGGTATGCTCATGGTTGTTTTATTCTCTCTGTTATGCATTTGTTTTAATACTGTGTGTATGTATGATTTCATGTTGAATGTTCGAAGTCTGAGAGAGACAGAATGAGTTCTAATTGTTTCTCTTCCTAAGTAAGAATTTCCTGCAAGGAGTGCAGTGAAATGTCCACAAGGAGTGCATTGACAAAGGTTCAAAGTTATCTCTGAAAGCTCATGAGGGTTACCATTGTTCTCATTCTAGTAGAAGTGCTGGTGAAGCACAGAAGCCGTGCAAGGTGTGCGCAGGCTGGTTGAAAGCTTAGAACTTATCAACCAAAAAGGGGAGCGTTGAAGGACTACTATTGCAGGAAGTGCACAGAGTCGAAAGAAGAAAATACTTAGAAGTATTTGAAAGTCATGCCTCAAAGAGTGCGAGTAGGAACCCTTTTGGAGGTTTGAGTTTGTAAGTGAAATCTCAGGAGGGTTAATGTCGTTGAAGTGTTCAAAGGAGGATGAAGGTCAAACTATTTCAAAGGGAGACGAGGGTCGAAGTCATCCAACAGAAGTAAAGTTCATAAGGAAGAACCTTGGTTTATTTCATAGAAGTTGTCCAGGAGTAACGAGCGATCGAAATTCTCTATGGATAATTCGCGAAGTCACGAGGACCGTGGGATTCCAGTGAAGCTGCAAGAAGCATAAGCATTGGATGAAGCCACCCTTCGGGAGGTAAGAATCAACATGGACCGATGATTGTGCTTTGCACAGGCCGTCAGATCATTTCGGCATTTTAGGGATCCTGACGACAAGGAGTTGAGCACAGTGGAGCGAAAATCCCGAAGTCGCAAGCTATGACAAGAATTGAGGGGAGCTTCGGGATTTCGACACTTCAAGAGCTCGGGGGTTGAGAGGAGTCAATTTCAACTGTGGGAGTTGTGAAGTGGAAAGAGCTGAGAGCTCATGTGATTACATGGCACATCTGCCAGGTGGGGACGGCAAGGGTGACAGGTGGCGTGTACTCGCACATGAAGGGGTCAACCTATAGTTACCCTATCGCATCTTGGGATTTCACAAAGGAGGAGCACCAAGGCTCTACACTTCAACTTGTGAGGTTGCGAGTTGTGAGAAGTGTGAAAGGGAAGTCAAACTATCACTGACTATTGCATTTCGGGATTTCATAGGAAAAGAGCACGAGAGCTCAACACTAAAATCCGCGAGATAGAGAGTGCAAAAGATGCTTGTGACAGGGCCAGTTGTGGTCGTGGGGAGGTGAAGCTCATACCTTGTGCATGTCTACATAAGGGGGTTTTAGAAGGACCTGTGGATCGATTTGTTGAAGGTTCTGATAAGGATCCGAAAGAGCCACTTCGGCTCAAGGAGATTAGAAATATCCTGTGAGCGAATCTCGGCTTGTGGGTTCAGGGTCTGCATCAAAGTGGTATCAAAGAACAAAAAAAGTTCTTTTCTTTCTGTAGCAGAGGAAGGGAGAAATTTCTCAGCCATGCCACCGAGAAGAAGAGACAGACCAATGCCTGATCCAACAATGGAGAGGGAAATGCATGAACTATGTGCCAGGCTTGATGCCATGGAGACAGCATAGAGGTGCACAGTCGACACTGGGGATATCAGTGAGGATGACAGTGAAAATGAAGATTGACATGAAGGAGAAGAAGTAGCAATCGAAGATGCTATAGATGAATGACTATTCAGGGTTGTTGCAAGGATAGGTGCCAGGGAAACAATGGAGATTCCCATGTATGAGGGAAACCTAGATGTTGAAGAGCTTATAGACTGGATTATAACTATGGATAAGTACTTTGACTATGAGGATGTCGAGGAAGAAAAGAACATCAAACATGCCGTCACTAGACTTAAAGGGCATGCAACACTATGGTGGGATGAAATGCAGGCTGACAGACGTTGCAAAGGCAAGCAATAAATAAAAAGTTGCGATAGAATGGTTGCAAAAATGAAATCCAAATTCATACCCAAGGATTATCAAATCACTTTGTTTCAGAGGATGCAAAATTTCAGACAGAAGCTGATGTCAGTGAAAGAATACACTGAGGAGTTCTACAAGATAAACATCAAAGCAGGTCATCGGGAAAGCGATGATGAAAAGGTTTCCAGGTACATGAATGGCCTGAGATATGACACTCAAGATGAGATGAGCATGATGATCATTCGAAATGTGGAAGATGCTTATTAGATGGCTCTGAAAGCTAAAGAAAAGTTGAGCTAAAAGCAAGGTCAAAGAGGCCGAGGCAAAAGTTAAGTCAGAGGCAAGACAATTGTCCAAGACAGAACTCAGAGACCTCAAGAAGAGGGGAAGAAACCTCAAACTCAGCATGAGAGAGGAGGAAGCTCACAAAGAGGGCAGTATGCTGATAGAAATACTTTTCCTCGAGCTAGAGGAAAAGGAAGAGGTCGAGGAGGTGAAGTGAAATGTTTTGTCTGTGGGAAAAACAAACATAAATCTTATGAGTGTCCACATAGGAAGAAAGAAGGTGGTGAAACTCACATTTCCGAAGCACAAGGATGAATGTTGAGTTAGAAGATGCTGAGGGCCGAAGGTCCTTGATGATGAGGAAAGTTCTCTTAATGCCAGAGAAAGAGGTAGAGAACCCAACCCAAAGGAACAGTCTGTTTCGGACTTCTTGCAAGACAAAAGACAACGTATGCAAAGTCATAGTGGATAGTTGTTGAACAGACAATCTCGTTTCTATAGAGATGGTAGAAAATCTGGAGCTGGAGACTATCATACATCCAAGCCCATACAGAGTTTCATGGCTACAAAAAAGGACATCAGGTAAATGTCACTAAACAGTGTTTAGTTGAATTTAAAATAGGGATATATAAGGATAACATATTATGTGATGTCATTCCCATGGATTTTTGTCATCTATTGTTGGGTAGACCATGTCAATATGATAGGAATGTGGTTCATGATGGGAGAAAGAACACATACACCCTGGAGAAGAATGGTAGGATGCACATGTTGTTTCCGATTAAGGATAAAGAAGTGAAACTAGAGGTGAGAAACCCTGTACTTCTCATGAGTGGGAAGGAACTTCTTAAGGAGGTTAAGAAGAAGGAAGACACACTATTTTTTGTGGTCAGGAAGCCTAGAATTGTTTTGACTAGTACAAGAGTGGATGATTTACCAGAGGTAATCTAGAAGTTGCCGGAAGAGTTCACTGATATAGTGGTGGACGAACTACCTTGTTCGTTGCCACCGATCAGGAGTATAATCCATCACATTGATCTTATACCTGGAGCTATTTTACCAAACAAAACCGTGTACAGACTGATGCCATAGGAGAATGAGGAAGTTAAGAGACAAGTCCAAGATTTGATGGACAAAGGATCGGTTCGAGAAAGCTTGAGTCCATGCGTTGTTCCAACAGTGCTCAGCCCAAAGAAAGATGGAGGGTGGAGAATGTGTACAGACCCAAGAGAGATCAATAAGATTAACATCAAATACAAATTTCCATTACCAAGGATGGATGATTTGATGGATTGCTTGAGCGGAGAATTTTTTTTTTCAAAGATTAATTTGAAAAGCGGATATCATCAAATTCACATGAGAGAAGGTGATGAATGGAAGACAACATTCAAGATGAATGAAGGGATGTATGAATGGCTTGTTATGCCATTTTTCTTAACAAATTCGCCTAGTACTTTCATGAGATTGATGAATGAAGTCCTGAAAGAGTTCATTGGGAATTTCGTCATTGTATATCTTGACGATATATTGATTTTCAGCAAGACAGAAGTAGAACACTTGAAGCATTTAGCTACAGTAATGAGGAGATTACAACAAGAGAAGTTGTTGATAAATGTGAAGAAATCATCATTTATGAGGACAAAACTCATTTATTTGGGTTTTGTTATCTCTGCAAATCAGTTGAAAAATGATCCGGATAAGGTATAAGCAATTAAGAATTGGCCATCACCGAAAAGTGTGTTTGAAGTTCGAAGCTTCCATGGTTTAGCTAGTTTCTACAGGAAATTCATCCGAAATTTTAGTGGGATTAGCACACCGATGATGGATACGGTGAAGAAAAGACATAAATCTTTTCATTGGACAGAAGAAATAGAGAAGAGATTCAATCTCCTAAAGAAGAAGATCACGGAGCAACCAATTTTGGTTTTGCCAGATTTCAGCAAGACATTTCAGGTCAAGTGTGACGCTAGTGGATTTGCAATTGGGGCGGTCCTAAGCCAGGACGACAGGCTGGTCACATACTTCAGCGAGAAATTGAATGAGGCGAAGATCAAATACTCAACATATGACAAAGAATTTTATGTTGTCATACAAGCATTGAAGAAATGGAGACATTATTTGGTTCCTAAAGAGTTTGTTTTGTATAGCGATAATCACGCTTTGCAATTCGTGACTCAACAGGACAAGTTGAACCAAAAGCATGCTAAATGGGTTGAATACATGCATAATTTTACTTTTGTAACTAAGCATATTTTTGGAACTACTAATAAAGTTGATGATACTTTGAGCAGAAAATGTTTGCTTATGCAGGAATTTAGAGTCAAAACTTTGGGTTTTGATAACCTCAAAGAAATATATGAGGATGACCCAGATTTTAAGGAAGCATATGAGGCATCTGAGAATCCAATTCTTAGGGACAGAACCCAATGGATTGAATATATGATCCAGGATGGATTATTATTCAGGGGCAATCAGTTATGTATTCCAAAATGCTCCATGAGGGAGAATCTACTGAAAGAAAAACATAGTGGAGGATTGGTCGAACACTTTGGTCATGATAAGATGTTCTCAAAGTTGAATGGCTAATATTTTTGGCCAGGAATGAGGACAGATGTTAAGATATTTGTGGACAGATGCAGGATTTTTTAGCACACAAAAGGGAAAAGGAAAAACACAGGGTTGTATCAGCCATTACCCATACCAGAAAGACTGTGGGATGTAGTGAGCATGGATTTCATATTGGGACTTCCAAAGACACAAAGAGGATGTGATTCAATCTTTATGGTAGTTGACAGAATTTCCAGGATGGACCATTTCATACCATGCCAAAAAACTAGTGACGCAACTCATATTGCAAACCTGTTTTTCAAGGAAGTTGTCAAACTTCATGGCTTGCCAAGGAGTATTGTTTCTGATCGAGATACCAAGTTCATTGGACATTTTTGGAGGACTTTATGGAAGAAGCTGGGGACAAGTTTGTCTTTTAGCTCAGCTTATCATCTTCAAACGGATGGGAAAACAAAATTTGTGAACAAAATCTTGGGATATTTGCTGAGGAGCCTAGTGACTGAACACCACAGTCAGTGGGATCATATTTTTCCACAAGCGGAATTTTATTATAATGATTCGATCAATAGAAGCATAGGGCAGAGTCCATTCCAAATTGTATATGGAATGCAGCCAAGGGGAGTTTCTGAATTGAGATATTCGAAACAGAATGAATTCAGAAGTGCTAGTGCAGAGGATTTTGTAGAAGCAATGAAGGAGCTTCACAGTCGAGTCAAGGAGCGGTTGTGGAATTCAAATCAAGAATACAAGCACAGAGCAGATCAACACAGGCGAGAACTTCAATTTGAAGTTGGTGATCTAGTTCTTGCACATCTGAGGAAGGAAAGGTTCCCAAGGGGAACATATAACAAACTGAAAATGAAAAAAATTGGACCATGCAAGGTCATAAGGAATTTGGGGCAAATGCATATGAGATTGAATTACCCGATGGGATAAGAATTTCACCGATATTCAATGTCATGGATTTGTACTCTTACAGAGCTGAAGAAGTAAGAACAGAGGATGAACAGACAGAGGTTCAGTGGACCAAACAAATGCTTGTAGCTGAAAAGCCATAGATGGAAAGAATAATTGACAAGAGAGTCAGCAAGAAGACTAGAAGAAAAGAGTATTTTGAATACTTGATCAAGTGGAAAGGACACCCAGTTGAAGATGCCAGTTGGGAAGATGAAGCGGAAATTCGTAAGCATGGATAGACCATGCAAGAGCTCATGAACAGGATTTCATGAAAATTTTCAAGTGAGGGAGTATGATGTAGGAGCATCGTAAGCAGTCAAGTGAGCGTGGAGGTGAAGGACAGCTGGAAAGCGCAACATGCATTTTTCATGTTTTGAAATGTTTCAAAAGTTTAAGGGAGTGGATATTAATGTAATAGTTAGGAAGATGGTGTACTTGCATTTATATCTTGGAGGTTTTAAACATATCTTGAGCGATTTCTCTCATCTGTAAAACATTAAGGCATTTATGCATAGTTAATGAATGTAGGTAGATTTGAATGATAGATTAGACAGTTTTTGGAGCAGGTGGGAAAATGGATATAGACACCCTCGCCTTTGTATCATTAGTAATTGTATCATGAGTATAGAGCAAAAGAAGAAGGAACCTGTAGTGAAAAGCTATAGAGAAAAAGTCCATGTACAGAAGCTTTGAATTAGACTCATGGTGTTATGATGTTTTCTGTGTATACATGCTGAATGGTATGCTCATGGTTGTTTTATTCTCTCTGTTATGAATTTGTTTTAATACTGTGTGTATGTATGATTTCATGTTGAATGTTCGAAGTTTGAGAGAGAGAGAGAATGAGTTCCAATTTTTTCTCTTCCTGAGTAAGAAGTTCCTGGGAGGAGTGCAGTGAAACACCTGAGGGAGTGCGTTGACGAAGTTTCAGAGTTATCTCTAAAATCTCAGGAGGGTTACCGTTGTTCTCATTCCAGTAGAAGTGCTGGTGAAGAACATAAGATATTCATGGTGTGCATAGGCTGGTTGACAGCTTAGAACTTATCAACTAAAAAGGGGAGCGTTGAAGGACTGTTGTTGTAGGAAGTGCACAGAGTTGAAAGAAGAAAATACTTAGAAGTATTTGAAAGTCATGGCGCAAAGAGTGCGAGAAGGAACCCTTTTGGAGGTTTGAGTGTGTAAGTGAAAGCTCAGGAGGGTTAATGTCATTGAAGTGTTTAAAGGAGGACAAAGGCCGAACTACTTCAACGGGAGATGAGGGTCGAAGTCATCCAGCAGAAGTAAATTTCATAAGGAAGAACCTTGGTTTATTTCAAAGAAGTTGTCCAGGACTAACGAGCGGTCGAAATTCTCTGTGGAGAATTCGTGAAGTTGTGAGGACCGTGGGATTCCAGTGAAG
>ML849719.1:18911-44056 GCA_009831015.1 Picea engelmannii
AAAAAATGGATTAATGTCAATTATACGATGAGATTATTTAAAAATTAAACATGCACCATGATAACATTAAAATATTATATAGTATTAAAGAGCAATATTAGAATGCTACATACCACAAAAATGTGTTAGTCCAGGGGCATCATAATTTTTCCATAAAAGTATTCCACATAATTTAAATTTCTTCTCCCCGATTGGTTTACATATGTCATACATTGTGATGCCTGCCCATAACTTTAGTAGCTCATCGATAAGAGGCTCGATATATACATTCATATATTTAACCTGGTACTTACCTAATTGTTTGAAATTACACATAATTACTAAAGGAATGATATCTTGTAATATATATAATTAAATAAATAAACAAAATATATTATGCAAAAATTGAAACAAATGAAAATGTTAAATTCAAAAAATTAATGTAAACAAATACCTCGAACATTCATTGTCAACATTATGTGCTCCCTCTTTATTGACATCCAAGGAGGAATGTTATTGTTGATAACAAAAATAGGCCACACTGAGTAAATAGACCTAAGCTCTCCGAATGGATTAACACCGTCAATTGCCAATGAAAGCCTAACATTATGAGGTTCATCTTTGAAATCTGCCCATTTTTCCTCAATTTCCCTAAATGCAGAACCATCGACAGGAATTCAAAGAACACCATCTCCACTTCTGTTACGTGCATGGTAATCCATAAATTGTGCTATGATTTCACACCTGAACAATCGATGCAAATGTGGAATTATGAGAATACGACGAAGAACCTTTCGAGGCACCCCTTTTGTTACTTGATCGGTTCAATATTTACTGATAAGACATTGCAGACATTCGGTTTTCAAAGCATGTTGTCCATAATATATAATTAGGTCATTAGGACATGAATCTATAATTTGATAATCCATTCCAATGTCTTTCATAATGGCATGCAAACCTTAATATGTGCGAGGTAAAATATTTGACGATGGTAACACAAATTCACCTAACAATATACAACATAACAAACAACTAGTTAATGTAAGAATATTAATCGTAAAAATTGCATTCTTATTTTACACATTAATTAACACTAAAAACAAATAGGAAAAAAACAACATTTATGTATAATATGAGATGAAACATATTACATACCTTAGTATCTGTGTCATACAAGTGTTTGACAAATTATTCATAACCTTTAAGTTCACTAGCAACAATGTAGCGGAGAGAAGATTTTCTCTTGATCCTTCATAAAGTCGTTTATATTCCTTTTCTAATAGAGGTTCTTCATAAATACCATCATTTTCCCCATCCTCATTCGGCTGCGAAAACAAATCTTGGATAATTTGATTTGTCCCATCATCTTCTTCCATGGGATCATTAACTTGATTTGTCCCATCATCTTCTTCCATGAGATCCTCATTTTCTTGGTCATGATGATGTTCCTCAGCTTGTACAACGTCATTTCTACTAATACTAGGTGCAATATTCCGCAAAAAGTTAGAGGGCAACTCTAACTTTATAATTACAAAAAATCATGCAAAATTAGTGTATACTATAACAAACATTCAGACAATATATATACATATATATATAATTTTATATAAAATTGAAAAAATAAAAAAAGATAATGAATATATAGCTAATTACCATGGGACTATATTCATTCGATCCACCATCAATGTGACCATATTTCCTACAATGTTTTGTAGTTGTTGCTATTAAAATTCTTACGAGACGTCTGAGGCAACATTTTTTACAAGGGCAATAACATCTACCATCACCCTTTTCACCCGCTTTACCTTTTTCCCCACCTCTAACAACATTCTGCGACATTCTTCCGCACAAAAATACCCTTTTGGAACCATCGTTGTTATAGCAAGATTGTCACAACATATTTAAATCGTCAAATATTTATAGTCCAATTTTAGGTTACTATCGTCGCAATTGCGACGAACGTGACCTAAAAATATTTCTTTTTTTACCTATTTATTTTAGGTCATTTTTAATGGTCAATGTTAAGTAAGTCGTCTCTCTTGCAATGGACAAACTACAGTCGTCACTCTTGCGACGAACATTGACCATAATAATTTAGTCAAACTACATGCATCGAGATAGCAACGAATATGGGGTGGCTTTAGAAAAAATGAACTTTTTCTCTTGCATGTTGCGATGAAAGAGTACTTTTGTCGCAAGTGGTTGTCGCAAATTTTTCAATATGTAGTAGTGTGAAGGAGGCCATATACATTCCTAGCCCCTGTCCTAGGTTGGAACCATGAAACCTATATTAGGGGATTTCTCTCAGGTTTGTAAGCCGAGATTAAGACTTCACGTAGCTGCTATATTCCACATCTCACAGGTTTGTAAGCCGAAGGATGTCTCCTATAGCTGCATTCATCAACACTCCCTCTCAGCTAGGGAGGCATTCTCCATGAAGCCAAGTCTCATACCGATGTTCTTTGAGTTTTGTTTTTGGCCAATGGTCATCCATACTCCCTCTTGACTCGGAAGGATTTCTTCACCAAGTTAATGTTTGGTGTAGAAGTTTGCAGTCTGCTCAGGTGGAGAAGGGTACTTCAAGTATACAATTTTATTCTGCATCATATCTCTGATATAAGAAAATTTTATCTCTCTGTGTGATAAACCATGAGGAAGCTCTGGGTTCTGTAAGGAGCTTCATATATGGCTCTCTGTCATCAATATAGGATCTACCTCATGGTCAAGTAGATCTGTCAGAAGTATGTGAAGCCACATTGCTTCACACACTTACTGATATATATATATATATATACTCTGTCTCTGGTGCACTTAAGGCTACAAAGTCATGATTCCTGTTGCAACAAGAAATCATGGAAGATTTCAAGGTAGAACATCAATAAGATGTGCTCTTCTAGTCCACTTTACTTTCTGCTCAATCTGAATCGGCATGAATAAAGTCCGGTGTTAACTAGATACATCAGTGATCCAATCAACTGTGGATTGGTCTCGTCTTGAATCATCATCAATATTCTTCTTTAAATCCATCACGATAGATTATCATTCTGTCATACTTCTTGTCCCAAGAAGTAGTGTATCATACTCAGATCCTTTATGAAAATCAGAAGTCAATGCTTACTTGTTTTCAACAACTAGGTTTTCTGAGTAAGTCATCAGGATCAGGTTCTTGTCACCAACACTGTATAGGTTTTGGATCAACAACACTTTTGCTGAAATCCAAACTTATCAAGAATATATCTATCTGATATAGATTCCAACTCATGGACGGTGGTACATATGGAAGTGAATTGGTTCACTGGGTCAAGTGTCTCATCATGGAAAACTCCCTCTGTTTATGAGAAACCTCTGTCTATGGATCTTGTTTTGTATTTCTTGATACTTCCATCAGCTGCATGCTTGATCTTATAGATCCACTTGGAAGTTACCACAAACTTCCCTTTCTGGTCCCTGAATAATATCTTATGCATCATTCTTTAATATGTACTGGTATTCTTCTGTTATGGCATCTTTCCATACGGGTTATCTTATTGCTTCTCTAAGACAAGGAGTCTCAGCATCAATGAAGTGGCTCATGACTGAAAAATAGCTTGAAAAAATCTCTTTTTGTTTTCTCGGAACGTGCCTTGAGAAGCTTGTATGTTTCTCTGCCTCTAGCAGAGTGAGTTTAGGTAGGCCTTTTATGCCCTACTGCAATATCTCTGAACATATCAACTGGAGCAACTGGATCAACTGGAATAATGTCTTTCTCCCTCTGAACTGCTGAAGGGGGAATAGCCTTAAGGTATAGTCTTACTGTCAATCTCCATCTGAGATTCTCTGGATATTTGGAGGACTATCTTTTCTTCAAGGACATTGTTTCTACTTGTCTCAATCTGTCTCTATCCAGGGATGTTGGTATGGAATGTCTTTGAAGATTCACTGTATCCTTTCTTTCTAAAGGATCTAGCTTGGAATTCTTCTCTTTGGATGAAAATACACTGGGCACCCAAATAACTTGAAGTGTTTAATTTCATGCTTCACTCTGGTAAAGGCTTCTATTCTGGTGAAGACTCTTATTCTAAACATATACTGCATCATGCATGCTTCTTCCCATGAAATCATAGGAAGATTATGATCATGCATTATTGCATTGATTGTCTCAAGGATCGTTATATTATTCCTCTTTCTCAAATAGTTTTGACTCCCTCCGAGTCAATGTAACTCCCTTTGAAGGATAAGCATCTTCCTTTGTTATTGACCTGTCTGGAACAAGAAGGCAAGAGGAACCAAAGCAATAATATCTCCCAAAGGAGAATAATGAGTACATCTCTAGAATCAAAACAATTTAAGGATTGTTATCACAACTACAACACTTATTTGTAATGTAGCAATATTTAGAAATATAAGTCAGAGGAATGACAATTACAACAATCGAACTTGGAGTCTTCACTTCCAGTGTGTTTCTTTTCTTCCAAGTCTCCTTCACTCAGGATAACAAGTGCTTTCTTCATCCTGTCTTTTGTACTAGGAAAATATTCTATCTTGACAGAAGGTTATGTTAGAGAACAAACACTATGATCTCAACTTTAATCCATCTAATATCTTGACTTTAATTTTGACCAAAGGTTAGTATGATGGTCATAGCTTCAACATGCAACCTAGATTAAAATAATGTCATAACAAATAGATGCATATTAGAATAATCAAACCTGGGTTTATTCCTCTGAATGTGTTGGATCTATGGCAAGAGATCCCTTCTCCTGCAAATACCCTTTAAGGCTTAACAATTTAAACATATGTGAGTACATACCTCTGATAGCATTTGCAGGTAGTGGAACCATCTAGTAGTAGCGGTAATAACTCTTAAAAGACTTCAAGGGTGACTGGAACTGATATAACAACTGATACTTTTTTTGAAACTGCAACTGATCCTGAAACTACAACTACAACTTAGGGTTTTATGAGGAAACCCTAATTTTTCAAACTTCAAATTTTGAAATTCTAATCCAGGGGATAGATGCGCCGAGTTGAGGCGAGTAAGCTGGTGTAGTCAGATTTATGAAAATCCAAATTTTACCCCCTCAAACTTGACCAACAGATTTCTGGACTCGTGCTTCTGGTTTTTTGGTACTTCTGGTACTCTAGTACTTTGTGAAAATTAGGGTTTCACTTTTCGAGAGATCTACTCACTGAAAAGGTACGATGAAGGTGCCAAAGGGTTCCTTGGGTTAGGGTGCACTTTTCTATATGGTTTTGAGGCTGGAAATCTTCTTCAATAAAAAAACCTAATTTTCATGTACGACAACAATGACGTTTTTCCTTTTTCTTGTGAAGAATGCTTGTGCAATGGGTTCTTTCAAGACCTATGCTCTAATGCCATGTTGATTTTCCATAAGCTAGGTTAAGCATGTAGTTTATTTAATTTCATCATGTCTTAACCATAAACAATAATGTTGCAGCAACCAAGATCACAAGAAGAAACACCATGCACAAGAACACAAGATATATCTTGGGAAACCCTTCTCAAACAAGGGAGAAAAACCCAGCCAAATCCTTTGCTATAATCTTCAAGAGAAAGACCTTTACCACCAAGAATATTCTAGCACACAAGAGGGTGCACAAAACCCTATAACTCTAGCGCCCAAGAGAGGCGCGCACGTTTGGCCAAGAAGTGTACTTGCTGAAATTTCCAAAACTCACAAGTGTGTGTGTGTCTACAATGAAATATTTAATCTTACTTATATTAGAATTGTCCTGTCAACTAAAGTGTCTATTGGCACAATAGGGCCGACCTCAATTAGACATATTATTTATTTATTATTATAATAATTAATATTAATATTACTATTAATTATCTTTTATAGTTTCTCTTTAGACACAATAAGATAGGGCGGACCTGTACCCTTTACACAATAACTAGGGTTACAGGTAGGTATGACTCTTGAACAACATATAGCAAAGGATCTGATACACCCACTAGTGCTCATCCACTAGGGGCACATCCATAGGGATGTCATGGATCTGATTCACTGCATCACACAGATGAACTAGGTCTTCACACATGTACCTATGCTCGTCCACAGGCACGTCTTCTCTATAGATCTGATTTCCCATTGCCACCAATAGGAGGATCATCTGGAGTCTTCTCATCAACTCTGCTACTGTTCAAAGGATTCCATCACATCATCTTCGTTCTTATTCCCATGATGATGTGCCCAACGATTTTTGGGATTTCCCACGTTCACCTTGTGCTCAGCCACATGCACGTCCTAACTCAAAAGATCGCTCTTACATTGGATAATTGTTTGGAGTTCTTCTCTCTCATGTCATGGAGGAAGCCATATACATTCCTAGCCCCTGTCCCAGGCTGGAACCACGAACCCTATATTAGGGGATTTCTCTCAGGTTTGTAAGCTCAGAGTAAGACTTCACGTAGCTGCTATATTCCACATCTCACAGGTTTGTAATTTGGAGGATGTCTCCTATAGCTGCATTCATCAACATGGTTGAGGATCATGAGTAAGTTTTTGGAGAGATTGGATGTGTTGTGATTGGTTATGGGTCAGATTGGATAGTGAGAGATAGAAGAGAATGTGATTGAAGGTCACAGAAGATCTAAGTGTGTGATGAAAAGAAAACCCTAGTTGCTCAGATGTGATACATTAGCTGTAGTACAGACTGGCCATGTACATACATGAGTTGTACTACTGGTAGGGCACATACATACACGTGTTGCACTACCGATAGGTCGCATACCTATTGACAGATTGATATCTATTGAGTATTGTTGCCTCATCTCAGTTGGTGCTGAGGGTGTAAGCCGAGTCTTGCATTATAGAGTTGGTGCTCTTGTAGAGTTGAACTTTATTCAATTATTGTTGATAACCCAAGGATTGTAGTCCGTAGTAAAAATAAAATTGTACATACAACTTTTGTTCCTTGTGTTCCTTATGGTGATGATTTGTTGATGATATATTGCTAATATATGTTCACATTTAAATGGTTATAAATGACAACAATAAGTAATGAGTAAATGGTGATTGATAGCTAATGAGTTTTGTGAAGGGGAAGTTTTGAGAAAAATAGATCTACACTGTTCACCCCCGCCCTCTTAGTGTAGTCAATGTGTCCAACAGAAGATTGCATCTCATGCATGCTACAACTGTCAGTATGCATTAGTCGAACTTGAAGAGTAGAATTTCAGACGCTGTTGTTACAGATCAACATTACCTACAGGTAAAGGAAACCTTACAACAAGGATATGTACAACAAAAAATGAAAGAGTATGAGATGAAGGAATATGGATTACTTATTCATAAAAATAGAGTTTATGTTCCTATTTTTGGAGAACTCAGGAATTTGGTATTAAAAGAAATGCATAATGTTCCATATGCTGGAAATCCCGATTACCAGAAAATTATTACAACAGTAAGAAGTCAATTCTTTTGGTCGGGAATGAAAAAGGATGTTGCTGATTACATCACCAAATGTATGGAATGTCAGAAAGTGAAGGCTGAGCATAGGCACCCAACGAGTTTTCTACATCCATTACAAATTCCAGAGAAGAAATGGGAAGTGATAACCATTGATTTCATAACCAAATTTCCCAAGACAACAAGACAACATGATTCAATCATGGTAGTGGTTGATAAATTGACAAAGGCTTCTCATTTTGTTCTTGTGAAAACAACTCATACAAAAACTAGTATTGCAGAAATTTACACGAGGGAGATTGCTAGGTTGCATGGGATACCTAGGACAATTATCTCAGATAGAGACACAAAGTTTACTTCGAATTCCTGGAAGGGATTATTTAAAGGATTTGGTACAAATATGAATTTTAGCACACCATACCATCCACAGTCAGATGGGAAAACAAAGAGGGTCAACATAGTAATTGAAGATATGTTGAGAATGCATGTGATGGATACGACATCTAAGTGGGATGATTACTTGCACTTGGTTGAGTTTTCCTATGATAATGGGTATCGAGCTTCATTGAACATGAGCCCATTTGAAGCTTTGTATGGTAGGAAATGCAATAATCTAGTGAGCTGGAAAAACCCAGTAGACAAAGTGGTATTTGGGCCAGAGTTGCTCAAGGAAATGGAAGACCAGATGGTTAAGATTAAGTAGAATTTAAAGGCCGCTTTAGAGACAGAAAGTTTATGCAGATAAGAATAGGACAACAAGAGAATTTAAAGTGGCAGCGCATGTGATTTTGAAAGTAAATCCCAAGAAGATCTCTTTGAAGTTGGGTAGTTTTACAAAGCATGCAACCAGATTCTGTGGTCCATTTGAGATATTGGATAGAATAGGGCCAGTTGCATACATGCTTGCATTGCTTGCTTTCATGACCGTGCATAATGTATTTCATGTCTCTTTTCTAAAGAAATATGTACATGATCCTAACCATGTTATTGATTGGCATCTGATTCAGGTAGAGACAGAAGGAAGGCCATGAGGTATTTGGGCCAGAGTTGGTCAAGGAAATGGAATACCAGATGATTAAGATTAAGAAGAATTTAAAGGCCGCTTAGAAAAGACATACATTTTATGCAGATAAGAATAGGACAACAAGAGAATTTAAAGTGGTGGAGCATGTGCTTTTGAAAGTAAATCCCAAGAAGATCTCTTTGAAGTTGGGTAGTTTTACAAAGATGGCAGCCAGATTCTATGGTCCATTTGAGATATTGGACATAATAGGGCCAATTGCATACATGCTTGCATTGCTTTCTTCCATGAATGTGCATAATGTATTTCATGTCTCTTTTCTATTGAAATATGTACATGATACTAACCATGTTATTGATTGGCTTCTGATTCAGGTAGAGACGAAGGGAAGGACATGATCAACAAGAGAGGGGGCTTGATGAGATAAGTGTTTATTTCATTTTTTAATTACCCATTTTGTTTAATGAGGAAAATCAGTTACGTGAACTTCTTGGGGGGAGGCAATGAGGTTCTTTATTCCCAAGAGTTACATAAACCCATCCCTTGTCTGTTGGGGAGGTTCGGTCTCTCTCTCACTCCTGTTCTCATTCTGGTTCTGCTGCTGGTCGCATCACTCGTTCACTCACTCATTCATTCATTCACGCATGCAATCCATTTCTCTCTGTTCACACCTTTTGTGAAGATATCACTCCATTCATTTATTTCACCCACTCATCTTTCCTCATTCGTGTCTTGGATTGGGAAAGGAAGACAAATTGCTGAAGATAATCCATGGTATTATTGGATGTAGAGATTGCTGGTGTAATCCAGCCATGATTTGAGGTCTGCATGTCTAATATTCTTGGGCCTATGTATAACTTTTCTCATGGCTGTGAGTCTTGAGAGTCCCAGCATGGAGATTCTGGACCAGCTACACTGTAGCCATGGAAGGAGAAGGAATGCCTGAGGGATTGCATGGAAAAGAAGGGTGGGGGTCCATTCTCTTGGGTTGTGTAGGTTGGGTAGAAGAGAGTTGGGTACTTGGATTGTTTTGGGTGCTGGGAAGCCTGTGAGAGCTTGAGTGCTGACTGGGTTGGGAAGCCAAGTAACACTCTGGAACCGTCCAGGGGGATTCATAGCCCTGGCGCAGGGGTTGCATTGCTGTTGAGACTTGGAACAACAATGTCTACAGTTGGGTGGAACGTCCTTAGTTTGCAGCCAGTTGGTGTCTTCTTTTATAAAAGATAAGTGCTCTCTATTATGGTATTATTTACCCGTGTATGATTTATTCCGCTATGTATTTATTTATCGTTGAATTCAATCTTTAGAATATGCATAATTGTTGGTTATTGTTGTGCATGTCATTTAGTTCCTTTCTTTTATGCATCTTTATTAATTTGAAAGGTATCTGTAAGAGAAAGAAGTCAGAGAGAGGGCTTGAAGTAGCATAACTCAACTTAAGATGCAAATGAGAAAACTTGAGAATCAAATATAGATTGAGAAGGAAACAAACAAGGCTCATTCGATTTCAATTAATTATTTAGAGCAAGAGTCAATTTCTCTAGGAACCACAATAGAGGATAAATCCAAAATATCCTCAATGATTAAAGAAAAGGATAAGGAAATTTAGAATCTTAGGGGAAATTTGAATTTTCCAGTCATTGTACATAGTTAGGCGAAAGAAATATTGGAGTAGGAAAAAGAAAAGGAAAAAATGAAAGATCAAATTAGGGTTCTTAAAGAACAAATTGTAAAACTGGGAGCAGTTATTGATAGAATTAATGAAGAAAAAGAAAATTCTTTATCAGTGAAACTAGCTAAAAAGGTGACCATTCTAGATGTTGAGGAGATTCCAACCACTTCAGTTCAAGGAAAAATCATACAAATCAAAAAGGAGTTATCAATAGTTCAAGAGAGACTACAGAAAACATAAGGTTGATATCAATGGAAAGTTTCAGAAATGAATGATTAACAAACACATGTAGATGAGAAACACATTGTTAGATACCCTTTATGTTGGTTATTGGTGCAGGCCTATTTTGGGGAGAAAATCCAATTTTGGAGTGCGCACCATATATGGAGGAAAATAAACATGTCGAAGATGGAGGAAAAGAAACATGACAAAGATCGAGGAAAAATAACATGACAAAGATCGAAGAAAAGCGGTGCGAAAAACATGCAGACAAACCTAGCCATGTTAGGGTTAGGATTTTTGATATGAATGTAATGGCTATGAGCCAATAGAGTAGTATAAATGAAGGCCTAGGAGGTCTAGTAGAGGTTGGTATGAATGTGCTAGCGAGTTGGTCAATAAGATAGAAAGATGGTTAATGAGATAGAGAGTGGGTTTTTGAGGGTTAGGTCACATGTTGTTTTGCATGGTGTGGTCTAGTCTGCCTCACGTATTGAACTTGTCATAGTTTTGGGTTGTAATCATGGAGAATGTAATGCACACAATTCTAATTTTTAAGAATGGTTAATAAAAGAGTAGAAGAGACAAATCTTTGTGGATGTAGCCCCAGGGGGGGTGAACCACGGTAACGCTGCTGTGTCAATGTGTGTGAATGGTTATTTTACTGTTTATGCTATTTTATCAGTTAAGAATTAATGTTTAGCTTAGATTATGACAACATGCATACATAATTTCATTGATGAATGAATAATAGATATATATGAATGAGTAATAAATATGATTCATAAGAAGAAGACACACTTCACATTCCCAATCCCTTCCCTAACTATGGACATCTGAGTCTTGCAGTTCCCCACAAGCTATCTCAGGTGAGACTACACTGTGCACTTTGTGCGCATTGTTGCCTTTTGGTTTACCAGGAGGGATGATAGTTTGAAGGTTTTGTTGGAAACCTTTGAGATGAAAACTTGGGTTCCTCCAAGCATCCAACAAATGGTTTTGTTTCCAGTTGGAATTGCACAAAATAGATTGGAAGATATATGTTGAAGAAAAACACGAAGAATGAAAAAGTAGAAGGGGATGTACATGCCATGGAATCCAACGAAGGCAGAGATTGAAAGATGGTAAAATAAAAAGGAACTTGAGTTTGTGCAGAAGGACAACATAAAACCTAAATATCTCGATAAATGTGTGTTTACAAATTGCATGAAGTATTTTTCAGCAAATTTCCGAATCTGTTACAGGAGTGGTTATTGAGGTTGAAGGAAAACCATTCTATGAATCAGATAAGACAACTAGCATGACATCCTATGGAGATTGCGCATTTGTAGCAAGTCAATAATAAATTTATGCGCACAATAGATTTTTGGTTAGATAATATTATTGCATGGTTTAACACTGAATTTGCAGTTGATACTGCAAAGTCGTGCACTACTGCAGAGTAGGATTTTATGAAAGGACCCAGAGGTATGTACATAATATCACTATATACTTCCATAAAGATTTTATTATATGACAAAGGCGTGATGACCATGGAATCAGACAACTAAAATTCTCTGCGCGCATGGGGGAAGGGGGGAAGCATCGACAAGAGTCTAAGATATAGACATGGATTTGGATAAGGGGAAGAAAAAAGAGGCCATGGAACCAATCATGATGGAACAGGACTAG
Source organism: Picea engelmannii (assembly GCA_009831015.1). Lineage (NCBI taxonomy): Eukaryota > Viridiplantae > Streptophyta > Pinopsida > Pinales > Pinaceae > Picea > Picea engelmannii. The sequence goes on from ML849719.1 coordinate 30,886, forward strand.
ATAAAGTAGATAATTACAAAATCTGGAACGATGCGCATCGATAGACCTTACCAGTATAAGATGAATAAAAAAAAGAGGGCCATAATAGAGAGAGAGGGGATGGATGAGTGATAAAAAAGAGGTAGAGGATCTCCGAGATGAGAAGATTGAGGAAATATTGCACACAACATATGAAAGGAAAACAAGAGGTATAGGTTCAGGAACATAAGGAAAAACTCTAGTCCATATCACAATTAGTGTGGAACCTACAACCCCATGTGCGACTAATACACCTGAAGGAACAAAAGCTTTTAGACAACCAATTTTTAGTAGAAGAGGTGCAACAGGTCAGGGGTCCAATAGAGGAAAATCAATTGCGGGTACAAGTTTAGGAAGTAACAATCAACTATCTAAACCGCGCGGAAGCGGTAGTTCAACACGTTTGAAAATGGTGGGAGTAGATCCCATTATTAGATTACCAAAGTTTTGTGGCGAGGCGTTAGAGGACCATGAGAAGCATTTATTCATCTGTGAAAAGGTCTAGGAGGCCAAGTAGGTCACGGATGAGGATACGAAAGTGGCACAATTGTCTATAAAATTCAGAGACCACACGCTAGACTGGTACATGAACCTTGATGTAAATAGTCAATAAGAAGCACCAAAAACTGTCACAGAGGTAAAAAAGCTAATGATAAATGAATTTTAGAAGCCAAGTTCACAAGACCAGTACATGAAAGAAATTATTGAGATCAGATAGAAACCAGGTGAGTCTATATGAGAGATTGAACACATGTTTAAACGTCTAAATTTTAAGTTGAAGTACTCTATTATTGACATGCAACATAGGCAGTTATTTGTGAACTCACTATTACCACACTTGAAGTATCCTTTGAGACAACAAAAGTTCCAAACTTAGGAAGAGGATCTGCAAGAAGCCTTGTATATGGAAGAAAAATAGTATCAACAAATAGATCCAGTGATAGAAGAGATGAAAGAGGATCTGAAGAACCTGAATTTCAGTTGAACTAAAATAAGGGGAAGGAGAAGATATAATTTGTCTAGTGCACGTTATGTAGGACATAAGGACACCATAAGAATCAATTTCCAACCTTTGCATAGTACTGGACAACAGGGGTACCAAATCTCTTGCCTATAGGAGGACCGTGGTGTGAAATTTGTAAGACACACATACATGATCCATATCATTGTCCAATAATGCAGAAGTATAAGACAGTGCCACAAATTATTACAAGAATTTTTGTAAATCAATGGGTCACGATGACAAGGACTGTAAAATGATGGAATTGATGAGAGAGAGAACTTCAGACACCTACAGGGTGCAAGTAGAGATGATGACAGGTTAAGCCGCACTGCAGTTCAATAATGTGCAACCAAAATTCAATCTCGTGCAACCATAGTACACCAATGCATAGATACAATATAATAACACGTAGTATAACCAGATACCCCAGTACAATGCACCACGCGAAGATAAAGGTGGATTCAGAGGTGGAGGATGGGGAAGAGGAGGATTTGGATGAGGCAGAGGGCCAATATTCTGCCATAATTGTCAACAACTAGGACACTATGCAAGAGACTACCCACTTCCACCTACGACATGTATGTATTGTTGCCTAACAAACCACGATACAAAAGACTGTATGATGTTATTGGGAAAAATACATGAAAAAAGGAACCATAACAATTATAACGTACAATGTATTTCTGCAGAATCCAAGGATGATAGGAAGAACATCCACATAGTTATTCGAGGAGGAGCCAAGACGAGAGCCGGTGCAAAAAAAACAAGATCCATCTCATGACCAATGGGTAAAGAAGAAAACTGAGCCACAATGTACCACTGTATGAGATTCCACCTTCAATGGATCACACCAGCAAAGGACAACCTTCAGATCAAGTAAGTAACCTAAAGACTTTTATGTAATCATGTGTAATGTTATTGAATGATCCATCATCCATTAAGGTCTTTCAAAACTTGCTAGAGATATGCAACACATAATTAGAAGGAAAGTTAGAACATAAGAGAGTTAATCATATCCGTACGAGAAGAACAACAAGTAGGGAATTCAGGTTAAATGTTGACATTAGGGATTTCAATATGGGGGATGTCATACTTGATTTAGGATCTAAAGTGGATGTCTTACCTAAGAAGACATAGAAGTGTATGGGGGAAACCACATTAGGATATTCGTTGGTCCAGTTGAAATTGGAAAATCATCATAGAGTATTACCAATTGGAAGACTAAAAGGTGTGACAATAGACTTGGATGGAGTGTGCACTGTGGTGGATTTTGAAGTTATAGAAATAGTATATGGCACAACACTCTACCCAACATTACTAGGATTAGACTGGGAATTTGATAACCAGGCTGTGATCAAATTGAAGACACGAAAAATGACCTTTGAATCAAGTGAGTACAAATTAATTGCACCATTGGACCCCTTAGAAGGAGAAACATTTGTAGAGGCAACATGTTTGGACTTCGAAGAAATAAATGAGCTATATAGGACTACCATGTGAGAAGAAGATTATGTCAATCCAACAACAAATGGGGTACTTAGCTGGAGAAGCATTACTTCGTGTGCCTTAGACTCATATATGGGTCTGGAAAAGTGGTAGTAGAGGCTACATGAAGTCTCCACAAGGAGGTGTGCAAGAATAGAATGCACAGTAAGGTGGGTCGATAGAGAGGTAAGGGAGCCTTCCACTTTTCATGGTTTGAAAGACCTAGAATAATTTTTGACAAAATACGAAGAAGAAGTATTGGAAAATCATAGGTTTTTAGCCCTAGATATTACACTAAAGGCAACACCTGCAAGATGGCGTGGTGCACACAAAGAAACGATTCAAGACTGGTATTGGTGTAGATGGTTACTACACATTAGATTTGGTGCAAACAAGGGAAAAATACATTGCAGAAATATGATGAGCGAGGAAGACCCATTGAGCACATAGAGAAATGCATAATACAGTGGAGGCTAACACCACCAAAATAATGGCCTCATTACTTTATTCATACATTGGAGGGGATACCAGGGAACTGGTACATAGAACATGAACTGCGCAAAGACACTCCAAAATGGACAACGTTACAATGAAATATTGTGATAAATTTCTCATTTGAGCATGAGAACCCTACGATCGATTAATCCCCGAAGTTGATACAGTGAATGATATTTTTTGAATTACCTAAGGTGGAAATTCTAATGGAATATCAACAACAGAACAAACATAAAGTCAAGAAATTACGCTCATGTTATGATGTCACAGAGGAAACACCAGAAGAAGAAGATCCACAAAACATCCAAATAACGAAGATTGAAGGAGAAAGAGAGGTGGAAGGTCCATCATTGGAATCAAAGGCATTTGCTACACCAATTAAGTTCAATAAAGTCGACATTGGGACAGAAGAAAACCCTAAATTGACAAGTATTGGAGACTATTGGGATGAGCAGACACTAGAAAGGATAACAAAATTATTGTGCGAATACAGTGACCCATTTCCAACAACCTTTACAGAGATGAAAGGAATAGGAGGTGAGATGGGAGAGATGAAGATACCCCTAAAACTAGATGCTAGACCAATTAGACAGAGACCTTATATGCCGAATCCAATTTATAATAAAAAAGTGAAATCAAAACTTGATAGAATGTTAGAAGATGGTATCATAGAGCTAATGGAAGAATCCGAATGGATCAATCCCATGGTCGTCTAGGAAAATAAACAAGGGGGAATAAGAATTTGTGTAGAACTAAGGAAATTGAATGATTCTTTCTTACATGATCCTTTCTATACCCCTTTTACAGATGAGGTTTTAGAGAATGTGGGAGGCAAATAAACATTCCTTCACAGATGGGTTCTTAGGTTATCATCAGATTAAAATAGCTCCAGAGGATAGGCATAAGACTACATTTTCTATAGGATGGGGATCTTATCAGTATACAATTATTCCCTTTGGACTGAAGAATGCACCAACTATATTTTCAAGGGTGGTAGTAGTTGCTTTTAAGGATTTCATACATAATTTCTTAGAAGTATATTTGGATGACTCGACTATTTTTAGTTTATTGAAAGATCATGTAGAAGTATTAAGACTAATGTTGGACAAATGTAGGAAATGTCATATCTCATTAAACATCAAGAAATTTATTTTCAGTGCACCTTTTGGGATACTGTTAGGACATGTGGTATGTAGACATGGTTTACTAGTTGACCTTTCTAAGATTGCTGTAATTGTGAACTTACCACCACCAACTTCAATGCACCAGTTAAGAGACACACTTGGAAATATATGGTACTATAGGAAGTTTATCAAGGGGTGTTGGTTTAGATTTCTTTGTGTTATACTTTTTAGCATGATTGACCTAGGTTCAAGTCTACTGGGGTTCCAACAAAGGCTGCACTGTGCCATCTCACCCGAGACAATATTAATGGATGACTGCAATAATCAGGTGTTTGCAGTCCAGGATTGAATGGAGATCTGAGAAGTGTGCGCTGAGAGTTCTATTTAACTTCTTAAAGAAATATATTGTCATTCCCGAATATGCAAGTATTATAATCAACTCATTAGCTCATTCATTCATCATGATAACATCTACTTATAAACAATAAAAGAGATACAAGCATTCAATCACATAACACAGGTTTTACTGTGGTTCACCCCCTCCCTGGGCTATGTCCACAAAGATATTTCTCTCAAGCTCTTCTATTATGGCAGTTCCAAAACTACAGTGCCGTGCACTTTACAACTGATCCTCAGTTGGGTCGAGATCTATTATGAGGTGGACTAGATCACACTAGGCTCCTCATCCTGTGATCTAACCCTCAATATCTACCCTCCTGACCTTATACAACTCAAAAAATTACAAAATGGGGTCATATAGAAAAATAATTACAACCAATTATCAAAACAAGACTCTTCCTCAAAAACCCTCTTATCTCATCTCTCTGCTCAACTACTACCTATTTATATTTATATATATGTTTATGGCTCATCATCCATTACAATGTATTACCAAAACCCTAACCTTAACATCGTTAGGTCTTCCATGCATGTGTGCGTGCTTCTCTTCCTTCCAGCTGTCTCTTTCCTCATGCATGCCTTTCTTTCCAAAATAACCTTTCTTTTCGATTTGTCCTGCTTCCAACAGGCCCCCAACACTGACATGTGGCTCATCCTGAGCCACCTAACCATTGTGTGCTTTTTCGATCTTCCTTTTGATCGCTTGGAACTCCTCCATAAGCTCCGTTGCTTGCGTTTGGGCCTGCACAGTCTTCTTCTTGAGTGCGTCCAATACCTGCACTGCAATCTCGTCGCTGACCAACCTTGCACATTTTGCCTGGGTTTGTGCCGTATATGTTTTGGCTTCCTATGCCTGTGTAATGACCTCTGTTGCTCACTCCTGGAGCGGTTCAATTTGAGCCTAATGCTCCTTTTTATGCGTCTGCAAAGTTATGAGTTCTGCCTGCAGTTTCTTCATGTCTTGCGCCCCTTTGACACGCTTTGTGATTGACATTGTATTTTTCCTCCGCTTGAGGTCCTAGATAGCTCCACTTATCCTTTATCCTTCCTGGTCCCACTGCTGGAATTGCTAATCCTCTTCTAGCTTCATCTAGAGATGTGTTGCTTTCTCGAACAAGTTGTCTGCCGTGTGGACTTATCGTTCTATCTCTTGTATCTGCGTTGTTTCCTCCTGTTTCCTTTGTTCCCTCACCTTCTGTGGAGTGGTAGGTGTGATATTCTCTTGGATATTCTCTATCTCCTATTGGTATTGATCGATTGTTTTCACAATATGATCAATCTTCTATGTCGTCGTGAGTTCGGTCGTCTGCGCGTTATTTGGGATATTCTCGTAGGCTACAACCACTTTATTCTCCAGTCCCTTCACACATTCCTTCTCTTATTTGGTTTCAAGCTTAGCCTACTCGAATACCAATTCCATCTCATCTCGATTATCCCTTACCTATTGCAATTCTGCTGTATTTTTGCGTGCACGAGACTGTACCTCCTATGTAACACTGACTTGTAGTTTATACAAGGCCTTGGTTGGTATCTATGGCAATACCAACTACAGTTGAGCCAAACCCTTTAGGGGTGTATGCCCCATAATTTCATCCATGCATAACTCGATGGGTGTGATGTGAAACGTTGAACTCGGCTGTGATGTCGTTTGGATTGTATCCTGATCGCTTGATTTGGGTTCTCCTCCTATCTATGATGCTGACGAGCCCATTTCCATGCTGCTTTCGGCTGCCTGTGCTTCCCTGATATTCCTAATGATTTGTCACATGTATGCCAACTCTTCTTCAATTCTGTCCCTTTGGCGCGCAACATTCTCGAAATCCTCGAATATGCGATACTGGACCACTTGGGCCACCATGTCTGCATCATACTCCATGATAGTTTATTCTAGAGGCATTTTATGTGCCTTCGTCTTCTTGTGCGCACCCCTCATCTGGGTGGATGGCCGCTTAATATAGCCTGGCTCTTATGGAGTAACATTTGATGTAGTTCCTTGTGTTGCCTCAGCTTGTTTCTGCAATACTTGGGCCGCATGTGTGTTGTTATTCTTCCCTGTCTGGACTCCTGTCTTGGATTTCCCCCCTTTCTTTTGCTGTGGCTTGTTCTGACCTGTCCTTGGTTTCTTCGACACTGTTACTTCTTGGGGCTGTGTCTATTCCTGCCCTACCTCCTCATCATCTATGTGTTCCTGTATTTCCTCCTCCTCCTCTATCTTTGCGGGTATTTATCGAGTGAGGACTGGAATCCTCCATTTGTCTTCCCAATCCTTAATGGCCATTTGTATGTCCCCTTCCATGATGTAGTAGCCCACTTGTAGCCATTGCTTGTCAGGGTCCTTCTGTGCCTGGATCCACATCGCATGTCTAGTGGCTTTGAAGTTGGTTATGCCCTGATACCGTGCAACAACTTCCGGTGTTATCCTCCAAGTGTTGGTGATGGTGTCTTGTAAGTCGCAGAGATATACTTTGAATATAGCTACATTCACTCTCCTGTTCTTGGCATCTGAAGTGACTCCAAGCGATAAGTATCGCGCTCCATGGAAGGGTTGGGTCTTGTGGCAAAACATGAGTACTTCATCTCCTTCCATCCCATAATAGCTATCAGGATGAGTAGCCATGAATAGTGAAATTCTGTCCTCAAGTGTTGTGCATCCTTGCAGTCATTTAGGAACAGATTCAACAAGTAAGGGGCCCAACTGAGTGTGGTTCCCTCAACACACTGTGCTGCAGCTACGAAAACCTTGGTCGGGACTTCCTCCTTGCAAAATTTCCTGATCAACTTGCATGCCATAATTTTTGTGGCCATTCTTGTCACAATGTCACTAATACGCTTGATAATGATTCTGCACGACCCCCTTTTGGTGCCGTATTTATTCTTCATCTCCTCATCTAGTGCTTTCTCCTTTTTTTGTCCTCGAGTAACTGTGTGAGATCCATGCCCTGTGATGTGTGCGATGAGATCTACGTCTATTGAGACGAGCTGTTCCAGCCAAATATATTCTCCATGTGTGACCTCCATCAACTGCTTGATGCAACTATTTACATACTGGCCTCTCCCAAAGTGTGGTAGGCCCAACATATATAAAATCCTAGTTTTGTCCAGTCCTGCTTCCCATTGGACTGGTTGATGAATTGGTTCCCGAAAGGGTCCTATACCCACAATCTGTAGGTAAACTCACTTAGTGAACTCTGGGAACTTGTCTGTGTCCATTGCATCGTGGTCCGATTACCTCAATTTCTCTATATAACCTAATAGATTTGCTGATGCACGTACCCCTTCCAGTATGCGCGACAAAACAATTGTTGCAGTGGGTTGTGTGTGCAATGAGCTAGGTACCGTTTGCTTGTCCTTCTACAGTGGTGGTCGAATTGAGGTTCCAACCTCCATTGTTTGTTCGATGAAATACTGATCGGGTTGGCAATTTCTTCCACTGCTCCCTCCTCTGGCTGTTCTGACAAGATTGTTTGTGATTCTTCTGGCATGACCATTTCTTCCTAGTTTAGAGCTGTCCCATTGACTCTCGGGGCTTCTTCAGGGTTTTCCATGTGCCCTAGGTTGCTTGCATCTTCATTATGTCGGCCCTGCCCTTCTTCTGGCCTATCGATGTCAATTCCTGTTGGTGCTGTCCGTTGGGTTTCTTCCTCAATGGGTGTGGGGCTTACTGGTGTTGCATTCGGTGATGGTATTTTGTCAACATTGATGACGGAGATGGTTGCTATTCGCTTCCCTATGATTTCAATTGTGCTCTGGTCCTACCTCGGGGTTGTATGGATATCTGGATCAGTTCTCCTTGTTTAGGTGGTGCCATGGTGGTAAAAACTTGTCGTTTTCCAAGATCAATAGCCTCTGCAACCTCTGCAAACTTCACTCTCTGTTGCATATGTTCTATCGCTCTGTGCTCTTTCCAATTTCACAATAACCTTTCCACTCCTGCATCCCTACTTTGTATTGGTGTCATGTGAAGCTTATCAGAGATGTTTTCGATTATAGATTAAATGAACTACCGGTTCCTTCATACTTTCCATTAATTTCCATTTCCATCGTCAGTTAGCATGATTAATGCGACATCCCGTCAGTTGTTTCCGACATTCAATTCTGCTAGCCTTTGTCACTTGGCGCTTCTTTTGACGTAGCCACATTTCCTGCTTTTTTTCACTTTGAAATGACCATTGGCCTTGCCTCCATTGGGATTGTAATGTCGATCATGTGTTCTCCCTCTCCTTTTGGTGCACTATGCCTCTGTTGGTACCTTTTGTTATCATGTGCCTCTTTTTTTTTTTTTATATATTTTTACTGCGCGGTGACTTTCAAGTTGCAGGTGGTCGACTGTCCTTGTAAAAATTCAGTCGAATCCCATTGATCATCCCTCTGAGTTCTGCACCTCCTAATTCCTTCAACTATACAACTCCCTCATCTGTGACAATTTTTACTTCATATGGTCCTAACCAGTGAATTCTGAGTTTTCTTGGATGCTGAATGGATTTACTGTCATACATCAACACTAAGTCTCCTTCCTTGAAAGTTTTCCTCTTGATTTGTCTGCCATGCCAAGATTTGTCCCTTTCTTTCTAAACTTCTTGGTGGAACCCTGCTAGGATCCTATCTTCCTCCATGATCATCGGTTGACTCAACCTGTCCTTTACTGTGCTTCGTTCTATCATGTTCGTAATTGCTGCTACGCGCAGACTGGGTACAAAAAAATCTAATGGCACTACTGCTTCTCGTCCATATACCAATATGAATGACGTGTGTCCTGTCAAATTATTACATGTGGTCCTGTATGCCCACAATAATGCTGGTATTTTTAGGTCCCAATCATCCCTGTTGACATTACAAATCTTCGTTAGTGCATTTTCAATTTTTTTTAAAAGTCTTCTACTGTTCCATTCACTTGTGGATGATATGGTGTACTCTTTTGATGGCGGACTTCAAATTACTCATTCATAGCCTTAATAATGTTGTTAATGAAGTGAGTGCCTTGGTAACTCATCAAAATTCTTGGGCAACCAAATCTAGTGATCACTTGTTCAAATAGAAAATGTGCTGCTGTTTCTGCACTGCAATCTTTGACTAGTGCTGCTTTCGCCCATCTTTTCAGGTATTGTGTCATGGTGATAATGTACCTTTCTCCTATCCTCTTTGTTGGTGGGTTAATTGGTACCACAAAATATATTTCCCATTTTTCGAATACTTGCAACATTACCCGTGGTCGCAATGACATCTCGTCCCTTATATTAGTTTTACCAACCCTCTGAAATACATTGCATCTTTGGTAGTACTCTTTCGAGTCTTTGTGAATGGTCGACCACCATATTTCTTTGCACAATACGTTCTGTGTGGTAGCTTTGCCTGCATAATGTCCTCCTACCATTCCCTCATGGGATTCTGCTAAAATCCTTAGTCTTTCATGTTCTAGCACATATCTTCTCAAAATGCTATCTGCGCCCATTTTGTATAAGTGTCCTGCAATCAGCTGATAGTCTGTAGCCCAGAATACTAGGTTTTTCTTTTGCGCGATGTTATATTCCTGTGGCACAGTCCCTATACTCAAGTACTGGATGATGTGTGTGAAGTAGTCATCGATGATCTGGACTGACAATAACTGTGCGTCCGGAAAGCTATCCTCTAAATTTGTAGTTTCCTCTCCGTTCGTGACCCTTGACAAGTGGTCAGGTCCTATGTTCAACTTACCTGGCTTCACTATGACTTCAAAGTCAAATCCTTGAAACAGTAGTAACCATCGACATATTCTCCCCCCAACACTGGCTTGTTGACTAGGTATTTAAGGGCTGAATGATCTGTGAACATCTTAAAATGTTTTCCCTGTAAGTAATGTCTGAACTTTTGCAGTGCGTAGACCATAGCGAGGCCTTCCCTCATTGTAGTGCTATAGTTCTGCTTTGATTCTGACAATTTTCTGCTTGCAAATGCTATAGGATGATCCAAATATCTTGGTCTTGGCTACGCCAAAATAGCTCCAAGTGCTATTGCTAATGCATCTACATGTACGTGGAATGTCTTCTCCCAGTCTAGAAATACTAGTATTGGCACTATTACCATTTTTTCTTTCAGTGTATCTAGACCATGTTGACAATCCTCATTCCACTAGAAATTTGTATCTTTCCTTAACAATTTCTCCATTGGCGTGGTGATTTGTGAGTACCCCTTAATAAATTTTCTGTAGTATCTTGTGTGTCCCAATGTCTCTCTTAGTTGAAAGACTGTTTTTGGTGGTGGCAGCTTAACTATTACTGCAATTTTGGCAGGATCTACTAGTAAATCTTGCTTGCATACTATATGGCCCAATAGTATCCCAAATGGTGTTCCGAAAATGCACTTCTTGATGTTTAATAATATCCGACACTGCCTGCATCTTTCTAACATCAGCCGCAATACCTCTACATGGTCTTTAAACAAACTATAGACTTCCCAATCGTCCAAGTATACTTCTAGAAATTGGTGGATAAATTCCTTAAATGTAGCTATGACTACTCTGGAAAATATTGTTGGTGCATTCTTCAATCCGAACGACATGACCATGTACTGGCAGGATCCCTATTATGTAGCAAAAGTGGTCTTGTATTTGTCTTCCGACACTATCTTGATCTGATGATATCTTGAAAATCCCTCGGTGAATAAGTAAAATTCCTCTCCTCCTACGTTCTCCAACACTTCATCCATGAAGGGTGTAGGGAATGGATCGTGTAGGCATGCATCGTTCAATTTCCTCAAGTCGACGCATATTCTTATCTCACCTTGTTTTTTCTCCTGAACTAACATTGGTCTTATTCATTTTGATTCTTCCATAGGTTCTATGATTACGGCTTCGAGCATCCTATCGATATCAACTTAGAATTTTTTCTTATATATCGGGTTTAGTCTGTATGGTCGCTGTCTGATGGTTCGTGACTCAACTGTGAGTGGTATCTTCATTTCACCTAGATCTCCTGCTATGCCCTTCATTTCTGTAAATGTTGTGGGAAACATGTGGCTATACTTGCGCAGTAACTCTGTTATGATTTCCACTATCTGCTCATCCCAGTAATCTCCAATGCTGGCCATTTTTGGATTTTCAATTGTTCCAATGTTGACTTTCTTCACCTTGATCGGCACAACAATTACTCCTAATTCTAGAGGCAGACCTTCCACTTCCTCGATTTGAATATCGCGTGGGTCGTCTTCCTCTGGTACTTCTTCCTGCACATGGTAGCACGACATCAATTCTTTCACTGTCTGTCTGTTATGTTGTTGTTCTTCTGTTATGAGTTCGAATTCTGGTTCCTAAATGAATATCACCCCTCTTATCTGCTTAAGTGCTGCATCTATGTCGGGGTTCTCATGCTCGAATGAGAAAGTGACTGTAAAGTTCTGTTGCAATACTGGCCAGCTCATAGTTCCTCTATGCAGTTCCTGGTCTGTATACCAGTTTGCTGGGATTCCCTTTAAGGTATGTATGAAATGATGAGGGCATTCTTCTGGGGGTGTCATTTTCCAAAGTGCTCTGCACTTCTCCAAGTGTTTCGCTAGTGCCCCTGTCCGTCATATTTCTATGCTGGTTTCCTTTCTGTTCTATGCCAAACCTTATGCACAATAATTGCTTACATTGGTACCAATCCTTGATTGTTTCTTTGTGTGTGCCCCACCATCTTGTAGGTGTGTCCCTGAGTGCTATATCTAGTGCTAAGCGTATCTTATTTTCTAACACTTCATCTTCATAGTGTGTCAATAATGCTTCTAGGTCATTTACCCCTTGGAATCTGGGTGGTTCCCTTATCTCTGTACCTACCCATCTTACTGCGCGGTTTATTCTTACGCATCTTCTTGTGGAAACTTCGTGTAGCCTTTGTTGCTAGTTCTCTAAACCTGTATCTGAGTCTGACGCACATGAAGTAATGCTCCTCCAACTGAGTATCCCATCTATAGTTGGGTTTATGTAATCCTCATCTCACACAATTGTTCTGTACAAATGGCTGATTTCCTCCAAGTCCAAGAAAGTAGGTTCTACAAACCTCTCCCCTTCTGATGGATCTAATGGCGCAATGACCTTGTATTCTCCTGACTCAAATGTCATTTTTCATGTCTTTAAATTGATTATGGTCTGGTTATCAAACACCCAATCCAAGCCGAGTAATGTTGGATATGGTGTTGTGCCATCCAGTAGTTCAATCACTTTGAAGTCTTCTTTAGTGCGCACTCCATCTAGGCCTACTATTACTCCTTTCAGTCTCCCAATTGGCAGAACTTTGTGTTGGTTTGCTAGTTTCAACTGAACAGGTGAATATCCTAATGCGGGTTCTCCCATACATTTCCATGTCTTCTTGGGTAATACATTGACTTCAGATCCTAGATCCAGTATGATATCTCCCATGTTGAAATCTCTGATGTTGGCATTCATCTTGAACTCCCTACTTGTTCTTCTCCTTGTATGTAGGTGATTGACTATTTTTTGTTCTAATTTTCCGTCTGTCTCTACGCTACATATTTCTAATATATTTTGAAATATTTTTACAGAGGATGGATCATTCAATATTTTCACACATGATTGCAAAAAGCCTTTGATTGTACTTACTTGTCCCAGGGGTTTCATTTCTTTGGTATGATCCAATGATGGAGGCATCTCGTACTCTGGTACTTCCTTGTTATGCTG
>ML849720.1:0-28581 GCA_009831015.1 Picea engelmannii
TTAGGTCTTTGACCAGCCTCCCCATGCAGATTGAGCTCGGATTTGATGTCAAATCGACTTGGGAGTCGATCCATTAGTGGTTGGGAGGCCGACCAGCTTCATAAATGCGTCGTTTGGCAGGCGCGCGGGTTTTGCACCCCACAACCACGCATATGCGCTCCAGGTACGAAGATATTACGCGCGCGCGCGCCCAGTGGGTGCATAGCGCCTTTTAATTTTTTGGCCATTTTGTATAGTTTTGACCCTTTTGCTGTGCTGTGGGATTAATCCTTGTTCCATGAATGACTGTTTTTTTGTGCTGACGATGCGGAGTTCTTGTCGCCCTGTGCGGACGAAAATTTTGGTGATAACACTAGAAAAGTGGTCAGGTCCCTTGTTCATTCTCCCTGGCTTGACCACAATATCAAAATCATATTCCTAGAATAGAAGTAGCCACCTGCATATTCTCCCCCCCAACACTGGCTTGTTGACTAGGTACTTCAGCACAGAGTGATCAGTGAACATCTTAAAATGTCTTCCCAACAAGTAGTGTTGAAACTTCTGCAGCGTGTACACCATGGCTAAACCCTCTCTTTCGGTGGTAGTGTAATTTATCTCAGCTGTAGAGAGATTCCTTATAGAAAAGACTAATAGATGGTCAATATCTCCTACTCCTGGTTGTGCTAACACTACTCCTAATGAAATAGATGAAGCATCGACATGCACATGGAATTCCTTACTCCAATCTGGGAAAACCAGAGTGGGCACAATGACCATTTTATGTTTCAGTGTGTCGAAGATCTACTGAAATTCCTATGACCATTGGAACTGACAATATTTATTTAAAAGCCTTTCCATGGGTGTTTGTTATCTGTGCATAGCCCTTGATGAATTTTTTGTAGTATCCAGTATGTCCCAACGCAATGTGCAGCTGTCTAACTGAAGTGGGAGGAGGTAGATCAACAATGGTGGCAATCTTGGAAGGATCTACCAGCAACCCCTTCTTACACACAATATGGCCTAGGAGCACTCCAAAGGATGAAAAGAAGATACACTTCTTTAGGTTCAAAGAAATCTAACATTGCCTGCACTTTTCTAGCATTAGTCTTAAACATTCAATATGATTTTGCAATAAGCTAAAAACAATCTAATCATCAAAATATGCTTCCAAATATTTATGTAAAAATTCCTTGAATGCTTCGACCACCACCCTAGAAAATATGGTTGGTGCATTCTTTAGTCCGAAAGGCAACACTGTGTACTAGAAAGAACCCCATTCTTTTGCAAATGTGGTCTTACGACAATCTTCCTTAGCAATCTTGATCTGATGATAACCTGAAAATCCATCTGTGAAGGAGTAAACTTCTTGTCCTCCCACATTATCTAACACTTCATCAGTAAACGGTGTAGGGAATGGATCATGTAAGCATGCATCATTCAGCTTCCTTAAATCTACACAGATTTTGATCTCTCTCGACTTCTTATCCTAGACCACCATAGGGATAATCCATTTTGATTCTTCAATAGGTTCTATGATTCCTGCTTCCTGCATTATGTCTAATTCAATATTGACTTTTTGCTTATATTTTGGATTCAGTCTATAGGGTCTCTGCTTGACAGGCCTTGCATCTCATTTCAAGGGGATATTCATTTCTCCCATGGGCCCTTTAATGCCCTTCATGTTTGTGAACTTGGTTGGAAACAAGTCATGATATTCATGCAGTAATTTTGTGATCTTATCAATAGTGGCATCATCCCAATAATATTCAACGTTTGTGAGCTTAGGTGCTTTCTCTGTTTCAATATTAACTTTCTTGATTTTGATTGGTTGTCCAATGAAGGGTAGTTCAAATATTGGTCCTTCTATGTTTCTCTGTCCTTCAGTTTCTATGATGTTCACACTCCTAGGATCATCGTCTTCATCATCATTGATATTGTAACAGCCTTGCAGTTTTTGAAGAGGTGCAATCCATTCATCTTCTTCTTGCTCCAAAGGGAGGTTAGGTGCATCCTCAAAGACTTTATGTCTTACAAATTGTAAAGCCTGATCTACTATGAGGTATAGGACTTTCAAATACAAATGTAGCTACAAATTTCTAAGTCATACCAATTTATGGGCGTTGTGTCCAAAGTGTTAATTAATTTATACACCCATTGCTCTTGAGGAACGCTGCTCCAGGCCTCTTCACAACTTCCTACATGGTTCTTTGGACAGCTTTGACTTGTGTATCTAACTACACACCCTTCGACTTGTTCTTAAAAGCGCGTTGTCATCAAAGTGTGACATTACATCCACTCTGTGATGTTACTCTTGTGTGTTCCCCACCATCTTGTTGGCATTGATTTCAAGGCTTCATCTAGTGTCAACATTCATTGTTCTACTAGTACAATTTATTCAAATTCGGACAAGAATGTTTCTAAATGATTTAAACCATCAAATGTGGGAAGAATTCTTACTTTTGTGCCAATCCATCGAACTTCCTTGGTCATTCTGGCATACCTCCACGTAGAAACTTCATACCTTTTGTTCTTCTAGTTCTCTAGTGCTTCTTCCGAATTTGAGAGCATGCACTGTCACTTCGCCAGCTTAAGTTCCCATCTACTATAGGATTAATGTAATCATGTTGTCTTGCTGTCAATTTATATATATTCTCTAGCTCATATGCCCAATATTCTTCTCTGATGGGTTCTGTGTATCTGCGACCTTCATTAGGATCAAGAGGTGCAATGACCCTAAGGCCATCACCTTCAAATGTCATTCTTCTTTTATTTAAGTAAAAAATAGTGGAATTTCTTAAAGCCCAATCAATTCCCAACAACGCAGGATAAGGATAGTTATCATCAACTATATCAATCACCTCGAAGTCCGCAAACGTACTCACCCCATTGATGTCCACAAGGACATGCTCTAGTCTTCCAAAGGGGATTGTTGCCTACTAATTAGCCATCTTAAGTCTGATAGGAGATTAAATCAACTTAGTTTTTTCCATCCGTGCCCAGGTATGCTTCATCATAACATTGACTTCCGACCCTAAGTCGAGGACCACATAATCGATGTCATAATCTCCAATATGAGCATTAAGGTGTAGTTCCTTGTTTGTCCTTATCTTTTTGGATACTTGATTTATTGCTCTATTCAGAAGGGGATCTACCCTCCCTATCTCATATTGTCTGATCAAGTATTGTAATTATTTCAAATTTTTTCATCCTTAATCAAATTAATGCAAGTACATAAGAATTCCATAAGCTTGCTTGCCTCTTTTCCTTCTCTGGGCGAGGCAAACTGATCAAATGCCAGAGGCATTCCACATTCTCTCATTTATGGTTGTGCCTTTGATGAAGAAGCTTGGTCTCTTCCAAATTATCTTATTGCATCTTCAAACATTTGCTTTTCTTTCCTTGGATCAAACACTTGTGTCTTCTCTTCAACTCTTCTGACCCTTGATTCTTTTGTATTATTCCCTGGAGTCACTCTATCTTCTCCTGTAATAGTGCCTCATCTAGTGATAAAATCGACTCTAGGATCCTCTCTGTGAGGTTCTGCTAATATTAGTTGTACTTGTTGGTTTCCTCCTCATCTCTCCTGAAGTTTGGCTAACAACACTGGGCAATCTTCAATAATATTTTCAAATGAATTGCAATAAATGCAAGTGGTACAATGGTTCTGACAGTCCCTTTCCAAGTGACCTGGTTGTGCGCATTTATAACCAATGATATGACCTCGACCTCGACCCATTCCTTCTCCTCCTCCTCTTCCTATGAATCCACCGCGAGGGTTGAATTTTCCTCTTCCTGGGGAATTGAACTACGTAGTATTTCCCTCCTGTTGCATCTCTCCTTGAATTATATATGTATCTCTTGACCTTTCATGCATGAGGTCATAAGCCCTACAGTCCTTCTCATCATGCCCCATGGATTTACAGAATGTGGAGTAATGATTGGTAGGTGTCTGGACATATTTTTGCATGTAATAACATTCACCATGGTGATGTCTATTTCTACATACCTCACACCAGGGTAGAGTAACCTGCTTCAAAGGGCTCGGAGCTCTAGAGGCCAAGTAGTCATTGAATAGGGGATAGTGATCCTTGTCATGGCCCTATGACTTGCATCTAATACACCAGATGTCTTCTCTTTTATGTTTTCCCTTGTCTTTCTTCATATCTTCGACCTTCAGAGATAAGCTAGTCAAATGACTCAAAATTTGACTCATACCTGAGTTGGATTCTCCCATAGGGGTTGATTCTAGTTTCATGGTGATCTCCAACGCCTCATCCTGTGAAGCAACCTTCTGTTGCATCAGAGTAAATCTAATGTGTGGTAGGATGGAAACAATGAACCATTCCTTGTTTTTCTCATCTGGGATATGAAAACTCAAATGGCCTTTCAAGGTCTTAAACCTCTGATCAAACTCCCAAACAGGTTCAACTACTCTCTACTTGATTTCTTTCAGTTTTGTAATGCACTGTGACTCCGACTTGGGTTTCTTGAACTCTGCACTCAATGCAATATTGATATCATTTTGTGGTTTAGCCTGTGCAACTCCTTTAAAAAACTTCATGTACTAGCTCAGTGTGCGGTCTCTCAAGGTAGTACTAAACTGAGCTCTCTTAACAACTTTGTCACTAACTTTCTTGATGCTCCATACAACTTCGC
Source organism: Picea engelmannii (assembly GCA_009831015.1). Taxonomy (NCBI): domain Eukaryota; kingdom Viridiplantae; phylum Streptophyta; class Pinopsida; order Pinales; family Pinaceae; genus Picea; species Picea engelmannii. Next base: position 4,636 of record ML849720.1, read on the forward strand.
ATGAAAACTAGTGCTAATTAGGATCTTCAGATCCATCTCCTCTAATGATCTATATGGATATTGGTGGCCACCCACCTTTTCCAACTAGCTCAAAACAGTTTTCTGACAATTTTGGTAATTTACTATTTTTAGCAGTTTTCACTTTCGGAGCCATTTTGAGGCCCTAAACGATGTTTTTTGGGAAAACAGGTTTGCAATATGGAAGTTCCTTCCATATTTCCCCTAAAATGAATCTCCTCAACGATACCTTTCCAAAGGGATATAATCTGCCTAAAACAGAGATCGTATGCAAAAGTTATGACCCTGGGAAGTTGATGTACTAACTTATCCAAACGGGGCCCACGTGACTTTTGGTGCTTCATCTCCTAGGGTTAGGTTTTTGGATGTCTAGGGTTTTGGGCATTCCTGTTTATTGTAAAAATGCCTTCAAAGCCTCATTGTAATGACCTTCTTGCGAATGAGCATAGCCATCACATCTCTTCTCATAGATAAGCCGCCACCATTACAGCAAGCTTGTTTCCGCTGCATTTTACAGTTTCAGCTTATTTCCTTATTGAATAGAAAACCAGTTTTATTGTATATCTGTTATTTTGTGTTAAGCACCTGTTAATAATCTGTAGTCATTTTGTTCTTCTCATAAAATATGGATTAGTGGTATCAGAGCGGTTTGCTCCTTGTCGTCTTAATGCATGTCCCCAACGAGTAAGGAGTACAAAGAGTTGGGTCTCAAGCTTGTTTCTCTTGAGGAAAAAATCTCTCGCACGCCCAAGTGACCTCTCATAGAAGGAGAAAAGAAATATGAAGGGATAGGAGATCCTTTCAAACTGTTTATTGAGGAATCCCTCATGCAACAAAGGAATGAGATGATGGATAATTTTGCACAAATCCTTCGGTGACTACCAACAGGCGACGCATCTTCTTCGAGCGGAGGCGCCGCCCCCTTCAAGGTACAAATAAACTTCGATATTCCTATATTTGAAGGTCATATAGATGAAGATGTTGTAGACAAGTGTTTGAATCTACTAGAATGGTATTTTTTTGTCCATAACTTTTCGAATAGAGAAAAGATTACTTTTGCACTCCTCAAATTCATTCCCTGTGTCAAATATTGGTGGGAAACCTTCTGTGAGCAAAAGATAATAGAGGAACCCTCATTATTTACAGTGATGGCCACCTGGGAATCCTTCAGGGATGTTGTTAAGGAACAATATTGCCTTGTCGAAAGTTATGATGACTTGTATACCAAATGGACCACATTGCAGCAAGAAAGAGACCAAGTAGTGCCATATTTCACAAATATCTTCCATACCTTGCGCACCAAGTTGGGTATCAAAGAATCGGAGAGACATTTGGTGCTCAAGTATTGCGGTGCTCTACATAGATACATCCAAACTGAAATGGAATTTTTGGACATCTCATCCTTGGGCGCGGCCTATCGATATGTTGTCAAAATCGAGCAGAAGCTCAAACAAAAGATGCATCAATTTGGGCCTGGGAAAACCTCACAACAAAAGCCACGAAAGGGCGGCCCCAACCCAAAGAACAAAGGACAGTATCAGGAAAACCAGTCCAATCCGCAAGTAAAGAAGGACACCAAAAATAAAAAGAAATATATCAGGAAGTGGTGTGACTTCCATAAGAGCCCTTGGAATAACACTGCTAACTGCCACTCAAAGTAGTCGATGGTGGCCGAAGTGAAAGCCTCTGAATCAAATGTAGGTTCTGAATCTGAGCAAGAACCAGAAAGGGGAAGACGGATCATTGATGTGGAACCCAATGCCACCATTTCTACCACCAAGCTTCAGCCTGGTGAACCAAACGATCCAGAAGAAGGAGAGTGTCACTTCCATTCACAGATGTGGGTAAAAGGCACCCCATTGCACTTCATCATTGATAGTGGTATCCAAAAGAACCTCATCTCAGCAGAGGTCGTCAAGCATCTAGCCCTGTCGATAACACCGTACCCACAACCCTACACCATTAGATGGCTCCTCCAAGGAAGCGATCTCCGCGTCAACCAAAAGTGTCAACTGTCATACAACATCAAGCCCTTCAAAGATGAGGTATTGTGTGATGTTGATCCTCTAGAAGTTTGTGATATTCTTTTGGGCCAACCTTATTTATGGAAACTTCATGCTATATATGAGTCTAGGCCTCATAGTGTTATTATTACTTTGAATAGGAAATTGTACATAATACCTGAGGCAGTCCCACCTAGTGTTATTTCCTTGATCTTTACTAAGAAATGCAGGAAGGTCATCTCTCAGATGGGGAAGTTTTTCTTCTTCATGATTCACTCTCAGAATAAGAGAAATATCATAGCCACATCCAGGGTCTCTGTGACTAACCTCTCCACACAACAAAAGCAAGTTGATAAGGTCGTGGAAGAATACTTGGATATCTTCTCCTCACCTACCAGGGTACCTCTGCACTATCAGGTCAAGCACCCCATCGATCTGACCCCCGACACACCGTTTCCCAATGGGACAATGTATCACCACTCTCTGATAGAGAATGAGGACATCAAGCGACAGATACAAGAACTTCTCCGCAAGGGGAACATCCTTCCCAGCTCATCACCTTGCAGGAGCCCAATCATGCTAGTACAGAAGAAATATGTAACCTGGTGACTTTGCATTGATTACCAGGCTCTGAATAAAATCATAGTCAGAAACTGGTACCCGATTCCCCAAATCGATGACCTACTTGATCAATACACGAGGGCCAAATACTTTAATAAGATTGATCTGAAGTCTGGCTACTACCAGGTCCCGATAGAATAGATAGATGTATGGAAGACAACCTTCAAGTCAAAGGAAGGCCTTTTTGAATGGTTGGTCATGCCCTTTGATTTGACAAATGCTCCAACCACTTTCATGAGGATGATGGATGATATCCTGTGACCATTCACAAATAATTTTGTAGTGGTGTATCTGGATGACATTCTCATTTACAGCAAGACTTGGGCCAAACACTTGCAGTATATTCAGCAGGTTCTTCACACCCTATGGCATCACAATCTATACGCCAACTTGGAAAAATGATCCTTCGGCATGGAAAGGGTCCATTAAATAGGCTGCATTGTTGATCATCATGGCATACATGTGGATCCATCCAAGATCCAAGTCATTCATGACTGGCCAACCCAAACCACACTCACTGAGCTTCAGAGCTTCTTGGGCCTTGTCAATTTCTACCGCAGGTTCATGTTGGGATTCTCCCATATTGCATGGGCCCTCAGCCAAATAAGCAAGGGTGGTGGTAAGGACAAATTTGCATGGGGTCGGTCCCAACAATAAGCGTTCAATGATTTGAAGAAACGCTTGTGCTCATCCCTAGTAATTTCACTACCAGACCTGCAAAAACCCTTTGAGATCGAGACAGATGCTTTAGACTATGTTGTGGGTGTCATTCTCACTTAGCATGGCCACCCCGTGGCCTATCATAGTGAGACACTATCAAAGTTTGTCTGTAAGTACCCTACTTATGACAAATAAATGTACTCCATTGTCCAAGCCTGCCGCCAGTGGAGACATTACATTCTTGGGAAGGAGACATTCATCCACACAGATCATAAGCCATTGTAGTCCATGCAGACACAAGGAAAATTGCAGAATGACTGCCATCAAAAGTGGTTCACATACTTGCAGCAATTCAATCTCAACATCAAGTATAAAACAGGAATCACCAATCATGTCACTGATTGCCTTAGCGGACCTCTAGTCACGACACTCACCTCTATGATACACTCTTGTGGCCATGAGACCTTTGGATGGCCCCAACTCTATGAGACAGACCCGGACTTTTCCACCACCTACCAAATGTTGGGGGCAAATGCAATTTTCGATAATTTCCATCTTCAAGATGGTTGTTGTGTCATCTAGGCCATATCTATGTTCCATCAAGAGAGAAAGCAAAGTTGATCTGGAAATACCACTACAGTTAGGTGGTAGGACACTTTGGTGTCTAAAATACAGTGGCAATGCTACAGAAACATTTCTACTGGTCGAAACTTCGACAGGAGGTCAACAAGTATATCAGGTCCTGCACTGCCTGCAGTCTTTCCAAACCGACCACTAAGAAACAAGACTTGTACACCCCTCTTCCTACTCCTAATAGGCCATGGGAATCCATATCAATGGACTACATGTCAGGCCTCCCATCCACCAAGCAGGGAAATGACTGTGTTTTTGTGGTTGTTGATCGATTTTCTAAGATGACAATTTTTGTTGCCTGCAAGAAGAACATCACAGCGGAGGCCACTGCCAAGCTCTTATTTGAAGGAGTCTGGGTACATTTTGGAATCACATAAACCATTGTCTCATATCAGGACATTCAATTTCTCATCACATTCAGGTCGATCCTCTGGTCACTGCTGGACACTAAGCTCACCAAATCCATGACCTTCCACCCCCAGACAGATGGCCAAACCGAGGTCGTAAATCGAATGATTGTGCATATTCTTCGCATGTATAATTCAAAGCACCCTTGCAAATGGGATGAGCGCCTTCCCTATGTCCATCATATCTACAACCAAGCACTGCATAGCTCAACCAGCCACAGCCCCTTTTAGGTGGGGTTGGGATTCCAACCATTGGGTCCCATAGATGTTGCACTTCCCCTTGCGGTCACCTCGACCGAATCATCTCCTACTCCAACTGAAGTTGACAAAGCCACTTGGTTCATTGAACAGATACAGCACATCCACAAACAAGTTCAGGATATCCTACAGAATTCCAATGACAAGTACAAATAGCGCCATGATCAACATCGGGTGCCACATAAGTTTCAAGTGGGTGACAAAGTTTGGCTGCACTTGCAGAAATAATGCCTTACAGGACCCCAACGGAAGATTCTCCCACTCTGTTATGGGTCGTACACCATAACCAAGGCCATGGGGGATAATTATTTTTATCTCAATATTCCTCCTTTCCTTGGCCTGCACCCAGTGTTCAACGAGGATCTCCTTCGCCCTTATTTCCCACCATTATTGGACACCTCAGAAGTAGCAGAACAACTGACACCAATAGAGCTCAACCCCAACTACATACAATAGGCATCCAATGATCAAATTGTGGACACACAGATCAAGGGAACTTGATAGCAAAGGATCCACCTTTATCGAGTCATCAGAGCAAGGCAGCTCCTGCACCAAGACAGGTGACTCACCTGGGGCCAAATTCAGCAGAAATTTCCTCATCTAATGGGGGACCTCAACGCAATGGATACCATTGCTTCCTAAGGATGGGGAATTGATCTAGGTGGATATCATTGGCCACCCACCTTTTCCATCTGGCTCAAAATAGTTTTCTAGCAATTATGGTAATTTACTATTTTTAGCAGTGTTCACTTCCGGAGCCGTTTTGAGGCCCTAAATGATGTTTTTTTTTTTTAGGAAAATGGGTTTGAAATATAAAATTTCCTTCCCTATTTCTCCTTAAATGAGTCTCCTCATCAATACCTTTCCAACGGGCTATCATATGCCTAAAACGGAGATCGTATTCAAAAGTTACGACCCTGGGAAGTTGATGTACTAACTTACCCAAACGGGGCCCACATGACTTTTGGCGCTTCATCTCCTAGGGTTAGGTTTTTGGATTTATAGGGTTTTTGGCATTCCTTTTTATTGTAAAAATTCCTTCAGAGCCTCATTGTAATCATCTTCTTGCGAATGAGCATAGTCGTCACATCTCTTCTCAGAGATAAGTTGCCACCATTCCAACAAGCTTGTTTACGCTGCATTTTATAGTTTCAGCTTATTTCCTTATTGAATAGAAAACCATTTTTACTTTATCTTTGTTATTTTGTGTTAAGAACCTGTTAATAATCTGTATTCATTTCGTTCTACTCATAAAATCTAGATCATCTAAACATAGGTAGCCTAATTTCATCTACCATAGATATTCCTAGGGTGCTTGACTGAGTATGTGTTGAACTACTGGTAACAGTGCTTTGAGTTCTCCGATAACTTTGGCTACTCTGGTTACTTAATGCTTCTAGAACAACAAGAGGAGTAATAGTACTTACTTCGATAGTCGGTGTAGTTCCTGAAGTTTTTTATTCTTCTCTGTGAGATTCTTCAGTCTTTTCTTCCTCTGCCCTAGTGAACACTGAATGTTCCTCGCTCAATAACTCTTCTTCTTCTCCATTGTAGAACCCTTCATCCTATGTCAGTGGTTCATGGCTCTGCTCAAACTGGTTCACCAGGGGAAATTATCTGAAGGTTCTCCCACTGCACGTATGTCCAACCTCTACGTCATTGTCGCTATCTGAGTTCTTGAACATTAGCTTTTCGACCAGAACAACTACTATATCTTCAAGATGTTCTTCTCATGCAATAGCATCTTGATCTTAAACTTCAAAAAGTGTAAAAACATTTCTCTAGGACCCTTAAAGAAATATCTCTTTTCTTGGCTATATGACTCTATTATGTCGATAGAAAACTCGATAATGTACCCTCCAATGGTGTTATCAAACCAGTGATATACTTCTCTTGACACGACGTTATCAACTCTCTTGACCTTCTTGATCAGTGTCGACTTCCAAACCACAGGTGGTCTAGATCTGATTTCGAACTGGGTATCTACTAATCTGGCTAACCAATCGTATAGCTCCTTATGAATTGCTCCAAAGAAAATCTCATGTATATCAGTAAAGATATACCTTCCCAACCAATCTTATGTACTAAGGTTGGGGTTTTTGTTCTAGGCTTCAACGAAATCTTTTTCTTGTGCTTCTATCCACTTCTGAATCTTTGTCTTCGATGGAAACCACCTTGACATTCCCTCAAGAAGATCTCAATCCCGGAAATGGAACCATTTGTTGGCACAGGGGCAGACCCAAGTTTCAACTCTAACAATGCACCAACAAGCCATAACTATTGGCCCTTTTAGCAACACCTGCAAAGCAGATGCAGTCTCACCTAAAGTAGCAATAGAGGGTTGTAGGACACATGTGTCTACAACCAGAGGAAATGCAAAGTGGAACCAAGGAAACAATAGAGAGCTAGTTATTCTTTACCAACTTAAACCTACTTCACACAGTTATATCTCAGATCTAGCACAAAAAATCAATAACAGAATAACAAAAGGAAAAGAACACAACATCAATCACACATAACAGCAAGATATACATGGTTCACCCTCTCCCTAGGGCTACATCCACAGAACTGTGTTTCTTGATATATTATATGAAAACATACAATTCTTTATGTGCACTTAGCTTGTAGATCTCTTTCTCTCTCTCTCTCTCTCCTCCTTGGGCACCCAACTGCAAGGTTGATTTTCGCACCTAGCTGAAGATCTTACAATACAAAAGTATTCTCATGACACAATGTTTCACTCACATGATCAGAAATAATCACTCTCTTAACCCACAATGATGAACCAATTATTGACCAACCCTCTCGATTCTCCTAGACCTTTATTTATACATTTCATGACAAATGTCTAGGTGTCAAAACCCTAGATCCAAAACCATAAGTCCACTTGACTCACGTTTTCAAGGCTTTGCCAACCTGTCTTTCCTTCTTTCCCGCGAGGTGCTCCAAAGTATTTGTTGGTGGCTTTTTTCGCTTGCTGAATTGTCCATGATCCCTCTTCCTTGTTGATCTGTCTTCCTCGATCTTCTCGTTCAATGACTCGTTTTCCCCTACTTCGCTCCTTCTTTTCTACTTCTTTGATCACTTTGACCCATTCTCAATCAATGTTCCTTCTGCACAGTTCGTACTTCACCTTTCTTCCTTAATATTCATTTTCGTCCATAACCAAGGGCCAACACCCATAAACTAACTCAAAAGTGTTTTTTCATTGGAGTTCTTGGTACTCGTGTGGTCTTCCCACAAGACATGCTTAATTTTTCTATCCCAACTTTTCTTATTTTCCCCAACAATATTCTTCATAGTAATCATGATTGTTTTGTTGTTGGATTCCACTAATCCATTCTCTTTAGGGTAATAATTTTAGGAGTGTGATAAAATCATCCCATACCTAAAGAAATACTCCTTGAGCGCCATTGAGCTAAAATATTTTGCGTTATCCATGGTTATTTTAGAAGGAACATTGAATCTAGTGATAATATTTTCCTCAAGGAACTTCATCACAACCTTTCTATTGCTTTCATTGTTGGGACAGATTCCACCCATCTAGTGAAGTAGTCATTGGTGGTCAAAATCCATCAATACCCATTGCTAGAGTTTTCCTCGAAAATGCCAATGAAATCCAATCCCCATTGTTGAAATGGTTCTTCTACAATAGCTGGCTTAAGGGGGAGGGCGGGAAGGTGTTGCTTGTCGGTAAATATTTGACATGGTTGATAAGATATGACATATCAATGTGTGTTAGAGAAAATAGTGGGCCAATAATATCCTGCCCTTAAAATATTATGGGCAGTGGTGCATGCTGCAAAATGGACTCCACAAGGTCGGTCATCAATTTGTCAGTTTCTTCCTTATTCACACACCAATGGATCACCCCATCAGGGTTTCTCCACCCGAGATTGTCCTCTATTAGGAATTACTTCATATCTTTGAGCCTTAGGTCTCTCCTTTTATGTTCTACCAAATGATCATGGAAAGTAAGGTTATTCAATTAATAAATGACAATTGAATACCACCCATTGTTTTCGATCTCACTTATGATAATGTTGATATGTTCCTTCTCTCCTACCTCTATGGCCTCTTGATTTCTCTCTATCATCATTTTGTCCAATCCTCACCCTGTAATTATCTTGGATGGTTTGATATCCAAATCGTATTCATGTATCTGTGAAACCCATTTTCCTCTTGATCCAAGGAAACCTTGTTGTGACAAAACGTCCTTTACAAAGGGGTAGGGGATGAAGGCTTTGATATTGTTGTACCCCACATAAGTTCTAAAATTTTAGAGAGACTTAACCAGAGCATTAGCTTCTTTTTCTGTAATGGTGTAATTCAATTTCGAGCCTCTAATATTCTTGCTCATGAAAGCAATCAGTTTTTCATTCCCTTGATCATTTTTCTATAACTGAACTCCTGCAATGGTTTCCTTTGAAGTGAAAGAAAATATGATGAAGTCCTTAGAAAAATTTGGATTGACCAAGACTAGTGCAATAGTTATTTCTTCCTTGATACGCTGGAAGGATATCTTACATTCATTTTCCCATTTGAAATGGGCATCCTTCTTTAACAATCTATTGAGGGGTTTGACAATCTCGACAAAGTTTGAAATGGATCTCCTCATTAATTTAATTTGGCGAAAGAAATATTGTATTGATTTCTTGTCCTTAGGGAGAGGTATCTTCTTGATGGCTTCAACCCTAGCAAGATCTATTGTGATTATGTAATTATAAATGATATGACCCAACAACTTTCCTTTTTCAACACCAAAAATTGATTTCTTAGGGTTGAGATAAATGCCATACTCCCTGCATATCTGGAAAATCATTCTTAAGTGTTGGATGTGGTGTTCCCTCTTTTTGGAGATAGTGGTTAGATCATCCTGATATATTTCTATAAGTTTCTCGATTAGATCCCTAAAATAATAATCCATGGCGCATTGGAAATTAGCCCCTGAATTGGTTAGTCCAAAGAGCATTCTCAAATACTTATAAGTTCCCCAAGGGGTGGTGAAAGCAGTTTTTAGTTAGTCATCCTCATTTACCAACACCTAATTATATCTTGAGAAACCATCAAGCATGGACATCATTCCGCTCCAGTGACCCTTTGCAGAAGGTACTCCATGTTTGGTAGAGGATAATTGTCCTTAAGTGAAGCCTGGTTTAAATTTCTGAAATCGACACGTATCCTGATCTTGCCAGTCTTTTTCCTCACAATGACTGGATTAGACACCCAAGACAAATATCTTATAATCTCAATTATTCCTTCCTGAGCCATCTTTTGCAACTCCTTTTGAACCTATGGGGAAACCTTTGGGTTCATGTGCCTGAGATTCTATCTGAAGGGATTAGTGCCATCTATAAGAGGAATGGTGTGTTATATGACGTCTTCTTGGTAATCCTTTAGATATTCATAATACCAAGCGAGACATATTTAAATTCTCTCATGAGGGTAATCATCCTTTCCCTTTCATTAGACATTGTTCCTTTTCCAAACTTGATCATCTTTGGGAATTCCTAGGTCCCAATATTGAATTCAATAATATCGTCATCGATTTTCTTCGATGGATTCCCCTTGTACATGTCTTCTCGATCAAAAAGGTTTTCTAAAGGGAGGATACCTTTAGGTAAGGGTCTGTCAGCTATATCAATGATCTCAATATTCCCCTTTTCTGCTAATAGGTTTATCTGGGCTTCCAAGAATTCACCTTCATTTTGGAGAAAACAAAAAATATGGCTTTCATTGTCAAAAACCTGCCAATGTTCCAAGTTATCAGGTAGTTAGGACCTGTAATTTACTTCCATCTTATAGAGACCAATTTCCTTGAAAATTTGTTGGGTGGAAGAGGAAACAACAAGGTTTTCTTCCAAATGATTCTCCTCCCTAGGGCTGGATTCAATAGAAAATTTGTTAAACTTCTTTATGGTGTCCCATACGACATCCCTGTATTGTTTCAACCATGGTTATTTAGCAGTGAAATTCTTGTTAACTTGCAAAATGATTAAGTTAGAGTCCCCTCTCACGTGGAGGGAATTGATGTTCATATCAATTGCAATATTTGTACCCAGGATAAGGGCTTTGTACTCAGTGATGTTGTTTGTATAGTTGAACATAAGACTATACACGACAATGGTAGCCTCATTGTCGGGTGATATCAATACTATCCTTGCACCTAAGCCTGTGCTTGAGTGCGCACCATCGAAATCTAAGCCCCAAGATCCTTTGTTTTTTTCCTCATCGAGGAAAAGGGAGTTTGCAAAAATGAAAGTATTGTCAAACCCTTCTTTGAGAAACTGATGGGTTATGTTGAGATGATCCACAAAACTTCCTTTTTGGTCTTGCTTGGGGAAAGAGCATTCTCCTCACCTTTCATGATACCAAATTCTTTCTCTTTATGAGGCTCTGTCAAGACTTGTCAAATATGTTGCAAAAACTCTTCTTCAACCTGCTTTGTTGCTCGTTTCCTTTCAAACCTCATTTGTTGGGATAGATGTATTTTTTGATGTTGGTTCCTTTTATTTACCCAATAGAGTCATTGTGTGATGAGCTTCCTTTTTAGTGGCCTCCTCTTGTTCTTTCTATAGGTATGTCCTGATATCGCAGGGAGGTTCTGGCAAGACAAAGTCATCAATTTGATTAATCTGAAAGGTATCTTCAAGACAGTCCTCCTCTTGCATGAGAGAGGAGGTTATGTTTTCTTCTACCTCACATTCTCTTTCTTGAGCTTCAAACAAAGTAGTAGGGAATATTCCAATTAAAACTCTACATGGGTCTTTCATGGTTGAAATGTAATACTTGAGGATAGTAGCTTGGGAAGGTTTGAAATATTGAGGAAAACTCCTTACGAGGGTATCGAACCTATCATTGAAATACCTTATACTTTCTCTTGAATTTCTCTTGTAGTTGTAGAGTTGATCGTAAAGGGACTATTAATATTTGTTCTTTCCAAACATTTTGGTAAAAAGTTCTTGAAAGAGATCCCAATTCGTGATTATTCTTGAGATAATACTAGCATACCATTCTTTGGATTTTGCGACAAGAGTGTAACAAAAGAGTCTCATCTAGACATCCTCATGTTGGTCATAAGGTTCTAGATCATGAAGGAAATAATCTAAGTGATCTTTAGTTGTAATGATATCTTCTCCTAAAAATTTGGGGACCCATTCCTTGAATTCCTTTGGTATTTGTGAGGAGATCCAGGGATCTTTTTCATGCCCAAAGTTTTGCATGCATATTTGGGCCACAAGATCCATGTAGCACTCAACAAGGTGGGCACAAGTTGTTAGAATATAATGGATGTGCTCATTTTACCATTGGCAATATCGTTATTGTCACACAAACATAGGCCGAAGCCACCCTCCGAGCACCTTAACCTTGACAGAGAATCACTCTGGAAGAAAATCCTTGTCTAGATATCCAAACAAAGGGTAGTGCACCTTTCCCCAAGGATATCGCACCAAAAAGAGCTTATCAGATAGTCCAAACCCTAACCAAAATATAGTCCAAGCCAAACATGATCTACTAGCTCCAGCAACTGCAATGGCAGCTCTCCTCCAAACCTGCACACAAAACTGGGCACTGCAGTGCGCACAAGTGCTACTCTGCAATTCTGAGATTGCCTGCCAGAATGAATATTGGCCTCATGTATTTATAGTAATTATGGCTAACTGTCTGGGCCAACTTCTCATTCTAGGTATCTATCTATTCAGTATATATTATTTCTTCTGGTCGACTTCTTCTCTTGGAGGCTAATAACCTAATACAATTTATCTTCTTGAGCCGACAAGTATTCTAGCGTTATTAGCCAACTCATTAGGGTTTCTTCTTGCTTCCCGAAATATCCTATTCTCATCAGGTTTACACGTGGAGGTAAATACCTCCCGTAGCTACCATAATATCAACACTCCCTCCTAGCTAGGGAGGTATTACAGGTAATGGTCTTGAGCACAAACATACCATTCACCCGGTAGCATCAACATAGTCATCTAGACTACCTCATGATTAGATCATGAGAACCATCATCACTATCAATGTCATCAATTGCATCATCTCTTGGAACCATAATCTATATGAGTAATCAGACATGATGCTCACTCCATAGAGTGACACAAGAGCCATTCTTCTAATCTGGAAGAATAAATGTTCTGAACCATTTTATGTCTGGAAAATCTTTGTTTATTGATCATCCATATAGCTAATAATCATTTTCAACACTATTGATAGTCTTCAAGGAAATCGGAACAATATCATTCAATCGAACACAACTCTGTCTATCCATAGTAGTACACAGCTTCAATCTAGTGGTACACTACCACACCAAGTAGCACACGGGTACTTGATCAGTGACGTATAGTCACAAACAGTGGAACACATCCACCACATTAGTATACATCTACTGTCTAGAGACGTACAGTCTTCATAACAATCATCTGATATAAACCTGCACAGAAACAATGTTATGATATCAACTATTTCATCTAGTCTATTCTTCCACTCACATCTGTGAGATCTTGGAAGAGCATATTCCCTTAGAAGGTAAAACATCAATGATGAGATATCTGGACTATTCTTCTCAAGCAAGGAAGAATAACTGTCCTAATTTCTAAGCCTGGACCATTTCCCACCCTGAGCCATTCCTCTGACACTAAACAAAGTGTAGCCTGGAGAGAATGAGTCTTCCCTAAGGAATGTCTATCCCTGATTGCTAAACCTGGAACAGTCCCCACCCTAGGCCATTCCTCTGTCACTAAACAAAGTGAAACCTGTATAGAGTGATTCTTCCCTAAGGAATCACTGTCTGAACCATTTCCCATGTGAACCACAAGAGGAAATGTCTGTCCTGAACCAACCTCCAAAATAGACCACTCCCCATGTTAACCACAATGGGAAGTCATTGTCCTACGAGGTGGGTCAGTTTTCTTGAGTAACCCTCAAGAAGAGAGACTAACCTAGACCACTCCCCATGTTAACCACAATGGGAAGTCACTGTCTATGGTACATAAACAATCTGGACCATTTTTTGAACTGGAAAATGTTTGTCCATCATAAATCTGAATCCACTTTCCAAACTGGAAAGAATCTGGTCATCATATCCATCAATCAATAATATATCAATGCTCCCTCCCAACCTGGGAGTCATCTCTTCCTTTTTCAATAAGGAAGTCGTCTCCACAAGCTCTAGCTTGAGTACGCAAACTCTTTCATCTTGAACAGAAGCTTTATCAAAATGTCTGCTTATCTGCTCATTTGTGGAGATATGTATTGGAGAACCACTTTATCCTTTCTGGACTTCATCATGGATAATGTAATGCTTGATTTCAAATGTACTTCGGTCTAGAACACTAGTCTTCTCTAAAGGCTTCATGTAGCTCTGATCAATAAAGTATATCATTGTTGGAAAACTGTAACATATCCATGTGGCACTTCTTCTATCATCATGCGATCTAATCTTCTAAGTAATCATATTGATACAATATCTCTATTATAAAAAATATTCACCATGCTTCTATTGTGCATTGTAGGTTCTCCACCAAGTTGTCTTCTTCCATCTACATACAAGGGTCTAGTTTTGGTATACCTCAAAGCCTTGAGTTTTCTCTTCATATTCTCTTTGTTCAATTGCTCTGGAGAACATTCTTTTCATTCATCTAATGTAGAACTCCAACCCATGGATATTGTAGATGATATAAAGACTCATGTAGAGGTATGTCTGGTTTACTGGAACAAGTAATTGTCATAGTATTCTCCCTCATTCTGGGAGAACCTCTAGTTCTGGATCTTCCAATGCTTGCATATGTACACTTCTCTTCATCACAACTTTTAGTTCCTCTGCTTGATTTCTTTAATTGAGTTCATATCAGTCTGGTAATCTTGTGATTCTTAATGACTGGTTGTTCAGGCCTTTCTTTATTTATTGGAATCTTCATGTTTCTCTTTAGCTCTTGGGTCCATGGAGTTTTTTTATAGATTCCATGCCCTAAATATACATTGATTATAGAATCATGGATGTGGATGGACTACCAGGGATACTTTAAGGCTTCTCTTCGAAGAAGAATTCTTATAAGGTTGAACTAAACACATACTGTCTTTCATGGCTACTACCATGGATATATACTTCATCATCTTCAATGGATCATAGGATTAGATCCCTCCTAATCCTTGCTTCATGTATGAGTGAATATAATTGGCTCCCTCCATCTAACAGATTCCAGGCTTCCATCTTATTGTCTTATGCAAAATGTCATAATTATTTCTCCAATTTTCTCTTGATTGTTGACTTCTTTATGTCTTTGTTTCTTCTAAGTCTCTTCATGGTTGATTCTGATTTCGGCTTATCTTCTAATATCTTCCACATGATATATCTTACTTGTATAATGATAAAAATTTGTATCTTATTGTTATTCCATAAGTATAGTTCTTCTTGGAACATATTATCTTCTAAGATATAGATATGTAAGATATGTACAGAGACTATGAAAACAAGATATGTACAAGAAATAAGAAGAGTATAGTTACCTTCAGAAGAAGAAGTCTCTTTCATTTTACTTAGTCTTCTTTGTAGG
Organism: Picea engelmannii; assembly: GCA_009831015.1. NCBI lineage: Eukaryota > Viridiplantae > Streptophyta > Pinopsida > Pinales > Pinaceae > Picea > Picea engelmannii. Next base: position 19,792 of record ML849720.1, read on the forward strand.
TTCCTTTTCTTCATCAACTAATGCTTCATGTTTCTTCTTCCTTTTCTTTAGCTTGGGACAATGATTTTTGTAGTGACCATACTTTCGACAGTTGAAGCATTGTATTTATGTAATATCTTTCTCTTGATTTATCTTCCTCTTTGAACCAAACTTCCTTTTGTTCCTGAAATTCTTGAATCTTGTTGTGAAGGCTTTGATCATCATACTTCTTTTGGGGTTTTTCTTTTGCACTGATCCTAGATTCTTCTTGAGCACATCAAGTCCAAAGTTCTTCAAATATAGGATACTCCTTCCTTGTGTTCATGCTTGCGGCAAATGCATCCCATGTCTTGGGAAGACCATTGAGTACTATGTTTACCAATTCCTTCTTTGAAATGATATCCTCGATAGATTGTAGTTGATCTCTTAACTAAGAGATTCTCACAAAGTATGATGTTATGTTGTCATCATCATTCATCTTCATGTCACGAAGCTCATTCTTCAGACTCATTACTTGTCCAATGTTTATGACTGAGAAGAGGTTTGTTAGGGCATCATACATCTTCTTTGATGAGTCAAGATGGGAGATGTAGGGTATCAAGTGGTATTTTATAGATTCCACTATGATACTCATAGCATTGATGTCACCGTCTTTGAACTTCTCCATAACTACAATGTTATGCAGTTCCTTCTCTTTTCCTTCTTCAAACTCTGGTTTCACGATCTTTCCTTTCACAATATCCAGCACTTTATTCTTGGCAAGGATGAGTTCAATCATTTTCTTCCATGCTATAAAGTTAGAAGCTCCATCTAACTTGTTTTTTGACTTCATAGAGTAAGTCATGGCTGCTTTGACTTGGTCAACCCTAGATCTGACCAAAAACTCAAACTTGATGTCTTGGCTTACTGAGAGTACTAGGAGATGCGCTAGGCTAGGGAACACTAATCTATCTAGAAATTAGGTCAATCCCTTCACTTAAGGTTCCTCAATGAAAGGATTAGGGTTTCTGCAACTACACCTGCTAGTAACCCTAGCGGCAGTGCTTTGGTGACTGCTCCTGCTAGAAACCCTAGTGGCAGTTATTTAACGAGCTTAATATCCTTCTGGCTATGTTTCCTTCTAGCGGTTAGACTGAGTGAAGGAGGTGTGGGCCCATAACCTGTTAGAATATAATGGATGTGCTTGTTTTACCATTGACAATATCGCTATTGTCACCCAACCATAGGCCGAAGCCACCCTCCATGAACCTTAACCTTGACAGAGAATCATTCTCGAAGAAAACCCTTGGCTATATATCCAAACAAAGGGTAGTGCACCTTTCCCCAAGGATAGCACACCATCAAGAGATGATCAAATACTCCAAACCCTAACCAAAATATAGTCCAATCCAAATGTGATCTACTAGTTGTAGCAGCTGCAATGGAATCTCTCCTCCAAACCTATGCACAAAACTGGGCACTGCAGTATGCAAAAGTGCTTATCTGCAATTCTGAGACTTCTTTCCAGAATGAAGATTAGCCTCCTGTATTTATATTAATTATGGCTAACTGCCTGAGTCGACTTCTCATTATGGGTATTTGTCTGTTCAGTATATATTATTTCTTCTGGACGACTTCTTCTCTTGGAGGCTAATAACCTAATGCAAGTTATCTTCTTGAGCCAACAAGTCTTCCAGGGTTATTAGCCAACTCATTAGGGTTTCTTCTTTCTTCTCGAAATATCCTATTCTCGTCAGGTTTCCATGTGGAGGTAAATACCTCCCGCACCTACCATAATATCAACACGCGTGAGAATGGAGATGTGGAGGTAGTATGTGAGGATGTAGGGATAAGAGAAGTAGATGGAAAATCATGAGAAGTGGGAGAGGACAGAGGACTATACCTTTTGGGTGAAGGATTACGACGTCCGAAAGTGTTTTTGGGGGTCGAATAATGCCTCTTTTGGGTACGTCCGATGATAGAGTCACCAGATAAGGATATGCTTATCAAAAATGAAAAGGGGACTTTCTTTAGGTCGAATTGCCAAGAAAACTAGGGAAAAGGCTTTGGGATATCTTTCCAAAGTTTTGTTAGGGTTTGGAAGAGGATTCAAAATCCTCCCTGAAAACGACACCAAAATGTTATTGAAAAAGTTGTAGGTTGGGAAAAGGATGACCCAACCACCAAAATGGTGACAATTTTGAGAACACCTACCCACTTTCACCTTAGGCAGGTATTCATGTCACTTTAGAGATGATAGAATAGCCTCAAGGGGGGAATCCTGGTGACCCAGGGGGGAATGTGATGGGCAGTGAAGAGTTGAAAAAAATCCCCTCTATAGGTCAAGATAGAAGATGCAGAAATACTTTGGAAAGAGTCTTGGTGGTAGTCAATGGTTTCCAAGAGATAAGAACACCTGCAAAGAGTGATGTACCTGCCTGAGACGCAAGAAAAATTCAAGTATATATGTATAATGTTAGGTGGAATAGAAATTTAGGCTTGTTGTCTTTAATTGCAACAGTAAAAAACAATGTATATCAGCAAGAAAATAACTTTTAAAGATGATAAACAAATTCTAAAAGTCCAATGATGCAAGAGATAAGTTAGATAAACACTAGTGATACTCAAGAATCAAAGCTCAAGACTTTAGTAATGAAACAAGGTTGTAATAAAGAGTTTTTTCAGAGATATTTTCCAGCCTTGTGGATGTAGAAAACCTTTTTTTATAGAAGTAAATCCAACCACCAAAACTTACAAAGAGTCTGCCCAAAAATTGCACTAGGCGTAGTAGATTAACTTGGCAAACTTTTGGCAAATTCTGATGGTTGAAAATCAAGTTAAAAATGAAAACGTGTTATGGTTTTTGCATCCCTAATGGTTGTAGATAAAAATTTATAACAGCAGCAAGAAGTACTTAGATAATTATGATGCCCTAGTGGCTCAACCAACCATATAGAGCGAAGAATTTATTCAAATTTAGACAACCTCCAAAAAATGAAATTTCATGTTAACACATGCAATATTTTATTTCTCCAATGCAATTATACTAGTTCTTTAAGATATTGGGTTACATATTCAAGTAAATAAAGAGATAAAAATTTGATATCCTTGGGGGTGTAAACTCTCTTACTTCCCAAGACAAGCAAATGCTAACTAGGAGATACTAGGAGGGTGTAAACCCTTTTACTTCTCCTAGTAAAACCTTGTGCAACAAATAACTTCTAGAAAAAAATGATAGATAATGGTGGGGTTGTAAATACTTATACTCCTCAAGAAATCTAGCAAATCAAACTTGTAACCAAGCAATGAAGCATCAACAACCTAGTCTAAGAAATGACAAGATAAACCTCCCTTTACCAAGATAAATCCAGCATAAATTCTAAAGAAAATCTCCAAGAGAGGTAGTGCACTACTTCTTCCACCAATAGCAACAAGAAACCAAGACAAAAACACAAGAGAGAAGAGGTTTCCCAAAGAGGGCGCAAATTTCATCCAAATACTTCCCACAATGGGAGAGTTATGTTATGAAATGAGATTCACATAATCTCTATTTATACAAAATGTTTAAAACTTAGTTTTTCCACTTAGTGATCCAGGTGGATATCAGTGGCCACCCACCTTTTCCAAATTACTCAAAACGGCTTTCTGGCAATTTTGGCAATTTACTATTTTTAGCAGTTTTTACGGGTCCAAACTTCCGGGGCCATTTTGAGGCCCCAAACTATGTTTTTTTGGGTATGTTTCTCTCACAAAATACCATCTACAATGCTATTTTATCTCAAGCATTATAGGCCTTGGATAGATCTTTCCAACGAGCTATCACATGCCTAAAACGGAGATTGTATGCAAAAGTTACGACCCCAGGAAGTTGATGTACTAACTTACCCAAACGGGGCCCACATGACTTTTGGCGCTTCATCTCCTAGGGTTAGGTTTTTGGATGTCTAGGACTTTTGGCATTCCCGTTTATTGTAAAAGGACCTTCAGAGCCTCATTGTAACCATCTTCTGGCAAATGCGAGTAGCCGTCACATCTCTTCTCAGAGATAAGCTGCCACCATTCTAGCGAGTCTTTCACTCTGTATTTTACAGTCTCTGTACATTTCTTTCATTAATAGAAATCGGGTATTACTGTATATCTGTGTTTATGGTTGCATATCTGCGATATCTCTGTGCATTTCTTTATTATATCTCCTCTCTCATTTCGTGCCGAAAATAATCCGGATCACTTAGTTAGGGTAAAACATAAGATAAAGGGTCAACTACACTTATCTTACCCCTTTACACAAACAATAATATTTAATTCACATGTTTGCACATGAAAGAAACCCTAAAACAAGACGTCACCCTTCTAGGGAGACGTTTTGATACTTTTCCAAGTTGTTGGAGAAGAAGGTGGAGGTCGTTGGGGCTCCTAGGGCCTCCTATTCATGTTCCAAGGTCAATCCATGTCTCCTCAGGTAAAATCATGCCAATATTCAATGAGCAACAACTCCATCACCACCATCCATAGCCCTAGGTGATGTCAAGCCCCAAAAATTGGCGTTTTTCCCCTCCTATGCAAGTCATTTGGAAAGTGAGGGTTGGGAAATGTCCTCCAAGGTGTCTTCTATGCCTCCAAAGGAAATTCATTGTAATCCATCAAGTGGTCCCTTGGAATCCAACCTATGGGCTTCAAGTCCTATGGAAACCCAAGCTAGGTTTGTTCCTCCAAAATTGTCCACCAAACAAGGTCCTGCAAAATAAAAGGGTACGCCCTCCAAGGATCTCAAGTCAAAATATCATGGAAAGTGAAAACCACATCTAGTAAACAATGCACCTAAACATGTGCATAAAAACTACCTCATCAAATTAAACAAGTTCTCAAAGACCTTATACAATTGACCAAGTTTAGGTATGGGAGGGGTGTCATAAAATTCCTATTGGGTAGACCAAAACCCTCAAGTAGGGGATTCTCCCAAGGATTCCCCTTCAAGGACATCTAGTGGATGATGAGGTGGACATGGGTCTAGACTTTATAGGTCAATGTGTTTTGTGACATACAAGGGCTCGTATTATCTCATTTATGGGTGCCTTTGTAGCGGGTGTGTTGCACCTTCTTCTTCAATGCAACCTTTTTCCAAGCCCATTTATTTCCATTTATTAATTGATTAATGGTCCAAACACATGTGTACTCCCAATAGTGAATTGATTATCTTGGGGGGAAGTAACATGATCATGTCACTTGAAAGAAGAGGTCCACAAATTTCCATAGGGGTAACCATTAAATAATTATAACACACCAGTGTTAGTCTTTCATTCAAGAGGAATATTTATTATGTGTTTAATATTTTGCAGGACTTCAATTCTTTTAAGAGAAGAAATTCATCGTTCTCAAGACCTTTCTGGAAGAGAATCTAGAATTTTATGTTTTAGTCTTTTACTTTTTCCAGTCACCATCCCCCTGGGCCTTCATCCCCTTCTTCTCATGAAATGAGGTACATTCCCTTCTAGGGTCACTAAGCTCAAAGGGCCTAGAAGAGGGAAATGTAATGGGAATGCAATGAACGAAAAGTGATAAGTATGGTCGGGAATGGTACGATGACCCCTCAAAGGACCCCTATTTTCACCCCTTCCCCAAATGTTGGCCACTTACTAGGAAATCGATGACACTCACAAAGGTGAAACGTGATCAAAAAGATAATGTTCAAGCAAGCATTCTATAATCAAAAGCATCTTCAATACAACATCCTTAAAGTCCTTAAATATTAGGGTGATTACTTACCATAATACTTGACTTGTATCGCATAGAGAAAGACCCATGTGTCTTCCAGAAGCTAGTTGGTGTCGTGGATGCATTGATGATGGATCCAAACTATGGTGATAGAGCATGCTTCCAAATGTGCAAGTGGACACTGCTAGTCATGTGGTCTCTTGACACTCCATACATGCAACCTAAGGGCCTCGAAACATCATCTCCTTAGTTATCCCACATAATGGGGATACAAAGTCTCATACAACCCACAATATAATGGGGTTGCGAAAAGAAAAAATCGCTTTGTCATAGGGGTTTTCAAGGATATGATTCATGACCAGTATTTTCCCTTGTTTATTTTGGAAGAGGCATGTAATATGACAGTCTATGTTCAGAACACGGGTTGTCATGTTATCTTGGGGTATAAGTGTAGATTTTAACCTTGTACAATTATTTACTACAAACATATTTTCAATAAAAGAAAAAAGAAAAAAAAGATACAATGGAAAATACACATATATTTTTCCCCCGGAAACCCAAACTGGGAAAACAAACTTATTCTATATTCATTCACCTCATACATTGTTTACAATATAATATACATATAGGAGACAATGACATACAAGACCCTAACCCAATGACTTGGATTAGTCAACAACCCTAATTCCTTAATCGAAAATAGAAAACCATCAGAAAAAACCATTTTCTGAAAAATCGCTCAACAATGGACATGGAAAACGAGAGAACACAAAAAACAAGGTGACACAAAAAATGAGGAAAAAAAGGTGGCATGTTTTCCGAGGCAAAGACCTAGTCATGAAAAGAATATAACACATACCCAACATTCTCCCACTTGTTGTTTTCTTTGCATACAGGGGGTTACAAGGTTACATAGTCAACAATCCAGGTTAGTAATGCCCATAGATCCTCTACACCAAGAGAACTTCTCAGTGCTCACAGATTTTGTTAATGAATCAGCAACATTCTTCAGAGTGTCCACCTTCATCAACAACACTTTCTTTTCTTCAACCATGTCTCTCACAACGTGATATTGAACATCAATATGCTTTGTCTTTGAATGATAAGTTGAGTTCTTCACCAGAAAAATTGCACTCTGGATGTCACAATCTATCCTTACAACTTGTTGTACCAACCCAATACCTGAACACAATATTTGTAACCATAATGCCTCCTTACTTGCATGAGTGGCTACCATGTATTCAAATTTTGTATTTGAAAGTGCCACTACAGACTGTCTTTTTCTCCTCCAACTGATTGCTCCTCCAAATAGGTTAAACTCATACTCACTTGTAGATATCCTACGATCCACATATCCATCCCAGTCTACATCCAAAAAACCATATATTTCCAACACTTTGTCCAATCCTGGTCTTCCTTGGTAGCACAATCCATAGCTAGAAGTGCGACACAAATACTTGAAAACCATTTTTAATGTTATCCAATGCTCCTTCCTTGGTTTTGACATATACCTACTCAAAACTCCCACTGCATGTACAATGTATGGTCTAGTGTGGACCATTGCATACATCAAACTGCCAACTGCACTCGCATATGGAACACGAGACACATCCTCCTCCTATTCATGTGTCTTGGGACACTGATCCACAGATAAATTTACAACAATAAGAATAAAGACATTGATTGGTTTACATTCCTTCATATTAAACCTCTGCAATATTGTCTCAACATATTTTCTATGATTTAACCAGAGTTTCCTCTTTTCCTGACCTCTTTTAATTTCCACTCCCAAAATGAAATTTGCAGCACTCATATCCTTCATGTCAAATTTAGAGGACAACTAAATTTTCACATCCTGGATAATATCCTTGTTGTTTCCTATCAACATTGTTAGAAAAACAGGACCACAGAGCAATAAAATAAAACAAATGCGGAAACAAAACATAGAAGATACACAATACAATAGAGACACAGATTTACGTGGTTCACCCAATGTGGGCTATGTCCACTAGAGAAATTGTCAGGTCCTTCCTTTATTATTATCCAGCAAATGAAGGAATACAACCTACAGCAAAACCCGTTGTAACTTCCTCTTCTTTCTCTCACAGTCTCCTCTCTCAGAATACAATACTCGCAATGATGCATAGCCGCAATAAATTTCCCTCATAATAGAGGGTTGCATTCTAGGGAAAAAAACCCTAACATAATTTCTACTATTAGATATGCGACCTTATAATGAACGGTCTAGATTTATAATGAAATTGCAATATACTTTTACAAGGCAATTTTTCCTTCGGGGGCTCGCTTGCCCCCGGACCCCGTAGAGGGGGTACCCCCCCTCTGCACTCCCTCACATGGAAGAGTGTCCATACTTCTAGGGTGTAAAGTCTTCATGGGGTATAAACATGGCTGAAAAACACAAGACCTCTAATTTAGGTAGATAATCAGGCTCCACAACCAACAATCTCCCACTTGGAGATTGATCTCAACAACTCCATCGTTGTTGTATATGTTGGAATTTGAACTTCTTGGACCTGGAAAATTTCTCATCTTCATCTTCATTCTTGAAGACCAATTGAAACTGAGAAGGAACTCAGTTTCTCTCTAGTTACTCCCTTTGTTAACGTATCTGTAGGATTCTGACTAGTGTGTATCTTTTCCAACTTCAAATGTCCATCTTCCAAGGCAGATTGTATGGATTGGTACCTCAACTGTATATGTTTAGTCTTCGAATGGAAGGTTGAGTTCTTTGCAAGATGAATTGCACTCTCACTGTCACAATACAACCTTCTATTCTCCTGCTTCTTTCCCAATTCCTCCGTAAACCTTTGTAACCAAATCATCTCTTTACTAGCCTCTATAGCAGCAACATACTCTGCCTCTGCTGTTGAAAGTGCAAAAACCTTTTGCAATTTCGAAACCCAACTTACTGTTGTTCCACCTATAGTAAAAACATACCCTATGGTGCTCCCTAGATAATCAACATATCCCTGTAGAAAAGTGTCTGAACCTCCAAAACATAATGCATGAGTAGTAGTACCTCTCAAATACTTGAGAATCCACTTTACTGCCTCCCAATGTTCTTTACCTGGATTGTTCATATACCTTCTCACAACTCCC
>ML849721.1:30922-45924 GCA_009831015.1 Picea engelmannii
TTCTTTGTACTTGTCAAAAGTCTTAGATATATTTGCAAGAAAGTAAACCCAAGTCTTTCAGTTGTAATCATTTATGAAGGTTATGAAGTAGTAACTTCCTCCTAGTCATTGGCTCTGCATTGGGCCACACATATCTATATAAATTAGCTTCAAGGATGCCTTTGCACTATAAGACACTCATTTAAGGAAATCATCCTTATCCTTCTTTTCCAGAATGCAACTCTCACATGAACTAGTTGGCTCTTGAATGAGAGGCAAATCTTTAACCATCTTTTTCTTCTATAGTAATTTTAGGCCACCAAAATGCAGATGATCAAATTTGAAATTCCACAACCAAAATTCATCCAAACATATGGATATTTGGGAAAACGAAGCATCATATCTAACATAATTCATGGAAAAATGATACTTTATATTCTTTGTCATCTTCACCCAAGAAATAAACATCTTAATTTTTCACATATAAAACAATAATTTCCCTTAAAAATTACATTATATCCTTGTTGGGTAAGTTGGCCAACACTAATGAGGTTATGTTTCAAACCTGAGACATAATGCATAGTTGGTATGTGCAGTTTTTCACCTTTTTTGGTCAGGATGTCAACCATTCATTTTCCCATTACATTTACAGTATGCTTCGTCCCTAATTGTATCTCGAGAAGCATTACAAGGAATAAAGAGTCTTCATAATTGTCAAAGGTGTCATAATAGTTTGTATCTTGTTTTCTATGACCATCCTTCTTCTTCTTACATTCATGTGCATCATGAACTAGCTTATTACAATAAAATCACTTAACCTTGGGTTTGTCATACCTCTGATTTAGTTACACGAGCTTCTCTTTCTACTCCCCCTTGAGATATGAGGGTTTTGATACAGTTTTCTTTCTTCTTCTGAATCATTCTTACTATATCTTTGGTCATTGCTTCTACTGCTCCTGCTCCTACCCCTACCTATTGACCTTGATCTTCTTCTTTCTCTTGAGATAGAAACCTAAGTTTTGAATGCAATTTCCAAAGAGGAATCATTATTCCGGAGAAGTCCAAAGGTCAGAGTTCCGGAGAAGATCTTGGTCGTTGGTTTGCTGAGGTTTGAGAACCGTTGATCTTTGAAAGCCAGAAGTCCCGAAGTAATTTTGAGTCGTAGATCTCGACGGGTAATTGAGACCGTCGATCCCTTCGCCTTGTTTGTAGGTTTTCGAGTTCGAAGGAATTGAGAGGTAAGGAAGGAATATCACCTAGAGCCTGAATCTCAGAGTCCCGAAGTAATTGTGGACCGTTGATCTCAAATCAACAAGGACCATTGATATATTCGTCTATTTTCTCGTTCGTCGATTCAGAGGAAGCAAGATCTCAATGGATATAGACGCCTGGAGCCCCGAAGCCCAAGAGAACCTGGTTCTTAGACCTTGGTCATATGAGGGGTTAACATGATTTTTTTTTCGTTAAAAGAAAGCCTCGGAGCACTTGTTTTTTCACCATTTAAAGTGTCACAGTCGATAAAGAATGTAGTTCAGAGCTCTAACTATGATTGATCATGTGCTCGGATAACCAGATCCAGCAAGATTGATACTAGGAGAAAATAAATTTTCTATAGCTCAAGCTCGAAACTTCGTTGGTGTGCTTTATGCGCAGGAAATAAGAAGAGGACATGGGTTTTTTTCGCGTGGGAAACAAGTAAAGCACGAAAATCACTGTCATTTTTTTTACTGTTCTATTCTATTTTTTTTCAGGAATGGCCACCTCTAACAATTTAGGACCAACACAAGGGTCAATACTTCTTGGGAATAATTATGAGTTTCTATCTCTTAGAATGAGATCCTTCTTAAAAGCACAAGAGTGCTGGGATCCAGTGGATCATGGCTATGTGGAACCAGATCCCGCAGTTCTCATTGCCATGACCGATCAACAACGAAATGCGCAAGCAAAATGGAGGAAAAGAGAGAACAAATCCAAGTTCTGGATTCAAAACTCTGTGGATGACTCATTTTTCTCCAAAATCACAAGCGTTGTTACTTCGAAACAAGCCTAGGACATCCTACAATCAACTTACCAATGAAATGACAGGGTAAAAACAGTCAAGTTGCAGACCTTGAGGAAACGTTTTGAGACTTTGAAAATGACAGAGTCTGAAAACGTGGACCAATTTATGACCAAAGTCATGGGAATTGTAAACCAGATCAGATTGACCGGTGAAGACATCCTTGATCAAAGGATCTTTGAGAAAGTCCTTAGAAGTCTTCCAAATAAATTTGAGATGGTTGTTACAGCCATCCTTGAATCCAAGGATATGTCCAATTTTTCCACATATGAACTAATGGGTTCTCTATTGACACATGAGAATCGACTACATCTAGAAGATGAGTAAATATCGAACGCCTTCAAAACTCAATTCTCCTTCAGCAGAGAGAGAGGCAGAAGCAGAGGAAGAGGGAGAAGTCCAAGCAATCAACACTCAGGTGAAGGTGTAAAAACCCCATCGTTACAACAATAAGCGAAGCAGAAAGTGCGATTTATTTATTTTTTTAAACAGGATGACAACAACGATTATAGCTAGACAACATACCTAACGGTGAGCACCATGCCCGCCGAACAAGAAACAGGCAATTATGACTCCACGCACTGGCACAAGAGAAACTGGGTGAAACATGCATAAAACAACAAGGAGAAACAACTATCTGCCCGACGCAATCATGACCACGCCTACAAGATAAGGAAAACATCCCCCTCCCGACACAACGACCTTGACGACCAATGACTAGAATCTCAAGGCGTGCGAACCAAACACATGAAGGTGTTACAAATCAAGTGCTAACAATAACTTACAACGATCAACAACACTCACACAAGAAGCACATACTCAAGCCAAGTTATCATTCACCTCTAATCATTAGGGCGCGCAATGACCCCCCCTCACCAGGAATCATGCCATCGTCAGGCGATAGGCATGACAATGACCAAGGCACAACATGACACATCTAGACCAAAACACAGAAGGATTCAACGTGCTAGGAGACCCAACCGACTGTCAACATACAAGAAGACTATGCCCCAGGAACCCAATCGGTCAAGTCCACACGACGTAAGGGAAAAAAACTACCACAACAATCGAAAATCAAATTAAATCCTTGGCGCAACCATTCTTTTTCCAAGTGCCTCAATTAAATGACGTGATTAACCATCGATGAAGTAATCTCTCGAGAATCTAGTTATTGAATTCTATGCAAACTGCTTCCCTCAACCAAGTAAAAATAAATTGACCCTTAACTTAAAATATGACATCCTATCCAAGGCTCTACCCTTAGGACTTGAATCCATCTACAACACTTTGTTTACCCAAATGGAACCACCTTTAAAGGGCAACAAAATTTCAATCAACACAACCCTTGAAATGCAAACATACGCGTAAATAAAACAACCCTTAATAAAGGTAACCAAAAACTTCAACACCACGTGAAGGACATATACACGTTGTAATAGTTAGCTAAATTTGTAAACTCCTACAATCCAGAAAGGCAAATTGATATTTAAATTAGTGTAATCTGCAACCCTTCTGTAATTAATTATATATGTAAAAAGTAGGTTGTGGAAAGTAGTTTTTTTTTGTGTGTTTCTACTAAGAGGGAAATTCTAAAAACAATAGGTAAATCATTTAATGTTTTTGTCTTAAACCTTCACCTCCAATTCTCGGTACATCTAAATTGTTTCAAAAAATTTCTACCAAAGATCCAGACTTGAACATTATGGGACTTGGAAACCCCAATGCACCATGTGCTATGTTGATGAGATACATCCAGGCATTTTTAAGTTGAGGTGAAGGTACAACCAGCTAAAGGTTAACGCAGGTTTAAAAAGGGGTGGGGTCGTTGTAGAATTATCAATCTTGTCGAGGTGTAAAAAGAAAAGAGGATAAGAAGGTGTTTTACTGGGGGAAGGAGCCAAATCGTTTACTAACAACCATCGATGAATTAGCAATCGTACAGGGGCAGTCAATTAAATGTTGGGTAAATGCTACTGCCATCTATTAAGCATGATAGTTGGTGTGTATATAATACTCTGATGTAAATTAAATACCCAAGAAATACAATTGTCATAAAGAAGCTCAATACCGTATGTCTATTCCATTTTATGAAGACGCAGACATCGTTCCAGGCTATCTAATAAACGTCGGTTGTCAAAATGCAAGATGTTAAGGCACAAACATTCAATTCTAAAACAAAGACGCAGGAATTCATTTCAGTTATATTAAAACACAGCCACTCTGATACACAGAAATGTAGGCTTAAATAATATCCATGTCACCTACGATTCTAATGCTATCAATCGTAGCCATTGCTAAAATAAATTTGTTGTCTAATTAGTGTTAAAATAGAGATGAACAATTATGATTTAGCTGGCATATTGAAAGATATAACAAAGACCCTGCCTATTATTTGAGCATGTATTAAAGAAAATCAACCCATATTTAGGAACATATTGTTGTGCACATCTTAAAGTCATGACCAGAAAACTACAATCGTTGGGCATAAACTACACCCTTCAATTCACGTTGCATGTCCTTTAACCAGAGACATCATGAAACTAAAATAAGAAGCAACAGTATAAGGAAAATCGCAATACCATTAACTTAGCAAGGAAAAACAATGACCCTAACAGTCACTCGATAAAGGTGAAATGGGAGACACACAGTAAGCAAAGTCAAACCATTTTCTAAACAAAAATCGCAGTCAAGGGGGTGATTTCACAATCAAATTAAGTGAGGTCTGAAGGGAAAACGATGACTGCAAGCAGATATGATTAATCATTGTCGACACCGATTAAAATAGCAGTAAAAGTTTGATCTCAATATATAATGAAATCAGGCAAGTTCTCAGCCAAGAAATAGGTAAAATAAAAAAAACAATGTCTGAAGGTTCGATCGCAGTCTCCAATAGGAAAGGAAAATTTAAAAAAAAGAGGATGTCGTACAATCAATTACTGCCAACAAATGATTCCAATTCACGGTCACGACTAGTTTTTTTTTTTTTTAAACACCTTCATCCAAGTGGATAACGCTGAGATTTCTCCATTCAAGAGCTGGGAACTGTCAAGGAAATCACAGAGGATAAAATATAAACAATACGCAAAGGTATTCAATCGCAAGAAGGCACAATACAATCGATCAACCAAGAACAATCAACAAGGGTAGACAGTTGGGCAAGCATCCTTCGCTCATCATCCATGCACAGAAAAACAGGGCATTAGAATCTATAGGTCATTGTGCACTGAAGTGATGATCGTCGATTCGGCTCCTAGCCGACTGCTCAGGCATGGACTGATGAACTAGGGATGAGGAAAAACACCAGGAATAAACTCTTCATAAAAATAAATTTAAAACCAACAGGACAGTCACAACATCAAGGATCGAATGCCAAGGGAAACAAGTCAAGAAACGAGCTAAGGCTATGGGGAAAATTTAAGTTCTCGGCTGAAATGTTAAGTCCAACATATTCTTTACCCAATTAAAAATATAGAAATGAAAGTGTAGGGTATAATAATAATCTACCATACATAATAAAAGTAAGTGTATCATAGCCCAAGTTGTCCTCTCTGAGTCGTTGTCCCACGCGCTTCGTACAGCTCCCGCTTGTCGATCGATGATACTTCACCGGTACCTCCCAGCCAATGCTAGGGGTACTCCTCTTCCTCCTTAGCCCCCCGAGCCACAAAGAGGACACACACACTGAACTAGAGATCAACTATCTCCCATCTCGTCTCGCAAGGCCAAGCTACCACTCCTCACCGAGCTGGGTATCCCAACTCCCACAAGCTAAGTCAGTCAAATAAAAAATAAGGCATTCTCGCTATTGGTTCAGTCCCCAGTTTTAGGTCTATGGTAAACTCCAATTAGATCTTTGGCAACATCCTAGGTAACTCCTCCAAAAATATGTCTGCAACTCTCTTACCATCGTAAGGTGTTCTAGACCTTCCGCTACTCCCTTCTCGTTTAACACAAGGATCACATAAAGCTTAAATTCCTTGCGCATGCTCTTCCATAGCTGGAAGGAAGAGATGAACCTCATGGAAACTCCCTGGTTCCGTCCTACAATAATGCATCTCTTTTCCTCATCATCGACCAAGCTAAACTATTTCATATTATAGTTGAGGATCGCCTCATGCGATTCCAACAAGTCCATACCGATTATGACGTCATAAGATCCTAAGATCGTGACGTACAAGTCGTCCCTGGTGACAAACTCTCCCAGGTTAAGGGTACAGCCTGTAACCTTTCCTCCAAACTTCTGTTGGGCTCCCGAAGCTATCTCTACAAAGATAAACTCATCTTGTTCAACTACCTTTAACTTAATTCTTTTTAGCGTTGCACCAAAAATGAAACTCTCGGTAGCACCAGGATCTATCAAATACAAAGGGTCTGGTCAGCGACGATACCTGGCGTCTCGAGCACCATCGAATGGTGCTCTGCCTGGCAATTATTCACCACTGCATGAATCCGATGGGCCTTGCCCAAAACCCCCATGGTAGTGGGTTTGACTAATCCAGAAGCTCTGACCCTTTCCTCTGGGCAGTAATGTTGGTAATGTGGCTCCCCACAATCCAACACACTTTCTTCAGTCCAATATTCCTAGTACCCGAAGTAGATGTTGAATTCTAACAATAACGTCCAACTCAAACTTCTTGACCTTAAGTTTCTAGGTAATTTGGTGTGGAGAATACTGAAGAAGATCCAAAATGGACCTCATACTCAGGAACCGTGTGGCTTCCTTATCGCAAGGCGTCGAATGCGTTGAGTTGACACTCAATGAATTCCTCAGAAAGATACCTCTCTTGGAACCATTCCTTGAACAATTCCCATGACACGTCATCGATGGCCATGTTCAAATGTGGCAGGAGCGTATTCCACCAAAGAAGAGCGCTCCCATTCAGTTGAAAGACCACCCTACAGACCTTCATGTTGGAGGTCATAATCGTGAAGCATGAAACAAAATGCCTTGCTCTACAACTGTGCCTCGACGACACAACCATCCACAACAGTCGTGGCCTCGAGAACTCAACTCTCTTGATTTCTCGGTGGATGCTAACGGTACTAGCTAGGCCACGTTGTGGACCCTCAGGGGTACAAGTGTCCTGGCCTCATCTCAGTACCGATGGTGAATCAACGCCCCTTGACATTACCTAGAAGGGCCTTGTCAAACCATCATCATCTCTTACAACAAGTGAATCCCACCCAAGGACTTGTTCTTCCCCTTGGGGGTTCGACTCCGAGGGTGCGGGAACTTCTGGAGGTGTCACACCTCCTTCCACGGCACCACATTGTGAACCTCTAAGGCGTCCTCTAAATGTGATCACCACATGGACAAATTAAGGCTTTTAATTAACGGAAGGGTTAATACTCATGGGTTTACTACAGTGGAAAGCCTGGCGATCTACAGTCGCAGGGTTGAACCCGCTCTGATACCATATGTAACAACCCCATCGTTACGACTACCAGCGAAGCAGAAAGTGCGATTTTTTTTTTTTTTAAACAGGATGACAACAACGATTACAGCTAGACAACATACTTGACGACGAGCACCATGCCCGTCGAACAGGAAACTATGACTCCACGCATTGGCACAAGAGAAGTTGGGCGAAACATGCGTAAAACAACAAGGAGAAACGACTATCTGTCCGACACAATCATGACCACGCCTACAAGCTAAGGAAAACATCCCCCTCCCGACACAACGACCTTAATGACAAATGACTAGAAGCTCAAGGAGCGCGAACCAAATGCATGAAGGTGTTACAACTAGAGTGATAACAACAACTTACAACGATCAACAACACTCACACGGGAAGCACATACTCTGGCCAAGTTATCATTCACCTCTAATCATTAGGGTGCGCAATGACCCCCCTCACCAGGAATCATGCCATCGCCAGGCAATAGGCATGACAATGACCAAGGCACAACACAATGCATCTAGACCAAAACCCAGAAGGATTCAACGTGCTAGGAGACCCAACTAACTGTCAACATACAAGAAGATTATGCCCCAGGCACCCAATCGGTCAAGTCCACGCGACATAAGGGAAAACCACTACCACAACAATCGAACATCACATTAAATCCTTGGCACAACCATTCTTTTTCCAAGTGCCTCAATTAAATGACGCGATTAACCATCGATGAAGTGATCTCTCGAGAATCCAGTTATTGCATTCTATGCAAATTGCTTCCCTCAACCAGGTAAAAATAAATTGACCCTTAACTTAAAACAAGACATCCTATCCAAGGTGCTACCCTTAGGACTTGAATCCATCTACAACACTTTGTTTACCCAAATGGAACCACCTTCAAAGGGAAACAAAATTTCGATCAACACAACCCTTGAAATTCAAACATGCGCGTAAATAAAACAACCCTTAATAAAGTTAACCAAGACCTTCAACACTGCGTGAAGGACATATACACGTTGTAATAGTTAGCTAAATTTGTAAACTTCTACAATCCAAAAAGGCAAATTGATATTTAAATTAGTGTAATCTGCAACCTTTCTATAATTAATTATATATGTAAAAAGTAGGATGTGGCAAGTAGTTTTTTTTTGGTTTGTTTATACTAAGAGGGAAATTCTAAAAACAGTATGTAAATCGTTTAAGTTGATGAGGTACATCCATGCATTTTTAAGTTGAGGCAAAGGTACAACCAACTAAAGGTTAACACAGGTTTAAAAAGGGGTGGGGTCATTGTAGCATTATCAATCTTGTCAAGGTAAGAAGGTGGTTTACTGGGGGAAGCATCCAAATCATTTATCGACAACCATCAATGAATTAGCAACCATACAGGGGCAGTCAATTAAATGTTGGGTAAATGCTACTGACATATATTAAGCATGATAGTTGGCGTGTATATGATACTCTGATGTAAATTAAATACCCAATCAATACAACTGTCATAAAGAATCTCAATACCGTATGTCTATTCCATTCTATGAAGATGCGGGCATCGTTCAAGGTTGTCTAATAAACGACGACTGTCAAGACATGGGATTTTAAAGTGCATACATTCAATTCTAAAACAAATACACATGCATTCATTTCAGTTATATTAAAACGTAACGACTCTAATCCACAGAAGCGCAGGATTAAATAATATCCATGTCACCTACGATTCTAATGCTATCAATCATTGCCATTGCTAAAATAAATTCATTGTCTAATTAATGTTAAAACGCAGGTGAACAATTACGATTTTGTTTCCATATTGAAAGATATAACAAAGACCCTGCCTATTATTTGAGCATGTATTAAAGAAAATCAACCCATATTTAGGAACATATTGATGTGCACATCTTAAAGTTGTGACCAGAACACTACAATCGCTGGGCATAAACTACACCCTTCAATTCACGTTGCATGTCCTTTAACTAGAGATCATGACACTAAAATAAGAAGAAACAGTATAAGGAAAATTGCAATACCATTAAATTAGCAAGGAAAAACAATGACACTAACAGTCACTCGTTAAAGGTGAAATGGGAGACGCACAGTAAGCAAAGTCGAGCCATTTTCTAAACAAAAAATCGTAGTCAAGGGGGTGATTTCGCAATCAAATTAAGTGAGGTTTGAAGGGAAAACATTGCTTGCAAGCAGATATGATTAATCATTGTAGACACCGATTAAAATAGCAGTATAAATTTGATCTCAATATATAATGAAATCAGGCAAGTTCTCAGTCAAGAAGTAGGTAAAATAAAAATAAAAACAATGTCTGAAGGTTCGATCGCAGTCTCCAATAGGAAAGGAAAATTAAAAAAAAGAGGATGTCGTACGATCAATTACTGCCAATAAATGATTCCAATTCACAGTCACGATTAGTTTTTTTTTTTTTTTAAACACCTTCATCCAAGTGGGCAATGCTGGGATTTTTCTATTCAAGAGCTAGGAACTGTCAAGGAAATCGCAGAGGATAAAATATAAACAATACGTAGAGGTATTCAATCGCAAGAAGGCACAATGCAATCAATCAACCAATAACAATCAACAAGGGTAGACAATTGGGCAAGCATCCTTCGCTCATCATCCACGCACAGAAAAGCAGGGCATTAGAATCTATAGGTCAATGTGCACCGAAGTGACGACTGTTGATTCGGCTCCTAGCCGACTTCTTAGGCGTGGAATGACGAACTAGGGATGAAGATGAAGACCAAGCATAAACTCTTCATAAAAATCAATTTAAAACCAACAGGACAGTCACAACATCAAGGATCGAATTCCAAGGGAAACAAGTCAAGCAGCGAGCTAAGTCTATGGGAAAAATTTAAGTTCTGGGCTGAAATGCTAAGTCCAACATATTCTTTACCCAATTAAAAATACATAAATGAAAGCATAGGGTATAATAATAATCTACCATGCATAATAAAAGTAAGTGTACCATATCCCAAGTCGTCTGCTTTGAGTCGTTGTCCCGTGCGCTCCGTGTAGCTCCCACTTGTCGATCGATGAGACTTCACCGGTACCTTCCAGCCAATGCTAGGGGTACTCTTCTTCCTCCTTATCCCCCCTAGCCGCAAATGGGCCACACACACTGAACCAGAGATCAACTAGCTCCCAACTCACCTTGCAAGGCCGAGCTACCACTCCTCACCGAGCTGGGTATCCCAACTCCCACAAGCTAAGTCAATCAAGTCAAAAATTCTACAGTGTAACGTTACACATAATAGAAGAGATCCATCCTTCTCCTCCTCCCTCCTTTATTTACAATTTCTAAGTCACTTCTTTCCCAAATTCCCATTTAATTTATTGTTCAATAATTTGATTCAGAAAAATCCTCACCGTACAGGTGTCACCCATCCCCTTCATTGCAACTTAAATTAATTTCATTAATTAATTAATTACTCCTATTTCCCTCACCCACCTAAAAGCATTCCTAGAATAGCTCTTAGGTGTCCCCATATTCCCTTACACATTTTAATGCCTTACCCCCTTACTAATTCGCTAGTTGAGTTCAATTTAGAAAGTTATTAAATGCAAGATACCTTACTAAGTTGGTCTTTCTGCTTTTTCCTTATGTTTCCCTTTCTCTTTATGTTTCCCGCTTTTTCTTAGTTTCCTAATTCTTTTAAATTTCTCTCTTTCCCTTTTCATTTAAAACTCAATTTGGAAAGTGTAGAAAATTACCTTTTCCCCTTTTTCTTTTTAATTAATAAATTTTAATTAGCATATGTGACAAGAAATTAATTCCCTTTTAAATTTTTAAATCCCTCCATAATTTGATTTTAATAATTTAATCGATTTTTTTACCTCGCTTTGTCACATGTTTAATGATGATTATTAGTATTATCTATTTATTTTTATTTTTATTTTTATATATATTTTTCTTTTACCACAAGTATCACGACCTAGATTTTATTTTCCTAGGTTGGGCGACATTTTATTAGGGAAAATGTATTAAATATTTTTTACCACATTATTCGTTCTAAGGCCATCTAGGTTTATTCACTTATTAGTTAACAACGTGGCGTGCCCTTCAGGATGCACTAGGTGCTCCAAGGGTGCCACTCGCCTCATTCAGTTTCCCTTGTGCGGCGTGCCCTTCAAGACGCACTATGCGCTCCATGGGAGCCACTCACCTCTTTCTATTTTTCTTTCGCGATGTGCCCTTCAGGACACACTTCATGCTCCAAGGGTGCCTCTCACCTCTTGACTGACTTGGTAGACATCAAAAACCCCTGGACTCAATTCTACGCTAGGTGATCTTGTGGGAGACTAAGGGCCTCTAAGGAATAAGGCCCATGCCTTATTTCGTGCCCCTTAGAATCATCGTGAGCGACTGTCGCAGTTGGCCCTCATGACATCGTGGGTCTTCAGGAACTAGGTAATCGTTAACCTACAGTTTGAGCCACGACGGGAGTGCTAGTAGGTTGTGGTAGGGTTGTTGTACACACCTCTCCCTCAACGTCTCTGGTTATCATGCGTGGCCCCTCTACTCCACATGTGAGTCTGGTCGGCAAGCTATCGTTAGCCTGCATAATCAACGAATCATGTCATAAATAAAATCCATAATGATAAAATCTAATCAGATGCACATAGGTCATATATACAACAATCAAACCCCAATAGTCCTCTCCCTGACTCGGTCTGGAGTCCAAGGGTCTCATCGATGCCTCTGCATCCTCGAGGTCCAAAATCCTGCACACTCAGGAGAACCGAGTCAATAGCACCTGTCTATATCAATATAGAAAAATAACATGTCATCATATCCATAATGCCTCATATCCTAATCAAATGCCCAATAGTATAATAATCTGGATCACTTGCAAGCAAGTGTCCTCAAAGAATAAGTTTGCTCAACGCGGCAAGAACGAGATGTTACATCTACATCTATAAGATGAGTAAATATGCAACGCCTTCAAAACTAAATTCTCCTTCAGCAGAGAGAGAGAGAGAGAGAGAGAGAGAGAGAGGAAGAGGTAGAGGCAGAGCTAACAGAGGAAGAGGGAGAAGTCCAACCAATCAAAACTTATAATTATTCCCAAGAATGAGACAAAAACTCATAATTATTCCCAAGAAGTATTGACCCTTGTGTTGGTCCTAAATTGTTAGAGGTGGCCATTCCTGAAAAAAATAGAATAGAACAGTAAAAAAAATGACAGTGATTTTCGTGCTTTACCTATTTCCCGCGCGAAAAAAACCCATGTCCTCTTCTTATTTCCTGTGCATAAAGCACACCAGCGAAGTTTCGAGCTTGAGCTATAGAAAATTTCTTTTCTCCTGGTATCAATCTTGCTGGATCTGGTTATCCGAGAACATGATCAATCATAGTTAGAGCTCTGAACTACATTCTTTATCGACTGTGACACTTTAAATGGTGAAAAAACAAGTGCTCTGAGGCTTTCTTTTAACGAAAAAAAAATCATGTTAACCCCTCATATGACCAAGGTCTAAGAACCAGGTTCTCTTGGGCTTCGGGGCTCCAGGCGTCTCAATCCATTGAGATCTTGCTTCCTCTGAATCGACAAACGAGAAAATAGACGAATAGATCAATGGTCCTTGTTGATTTGAGATCAACGGTCCACAATTACTTTAGGACTTTGGGCTTCAGGCTCTAGGTGATATTCCTTCCTTACCTCTCAATTCCTTCGAACTCGCAAACCTACAAACAAGGCGAAGGGATCGACGGTCTCAATTACCCGCCGAGATCTACGACTCAAAATTACTTCGGGACTTCTGGCTTTCAAAGATCAACGGTTCTCAAACCTCAACAAACCAACGACCAAGATCTTCTCCAGAACTCCGGCCTTTGGGAGTTTCCGTCTCTTGACTCGCGTTATCCTCTGGAGTCTCGAATCTCTGAAGTGCGAGATCAACCTCCATGTGTCCTCTTGATTGGACAACTGAGATTTACTTCAGCCTTCGGGAGTCCACACAACATTTCACCGTGTTCTCCCCAAACCCTGAACTAACGAAGTGGCAGATCCTTCGTCCATGTGTCCAACGAGATCAAGGATTGAGATTTACTTCGGCTCTTTAGTGCTTCAGGAGTTCGTGACTCAATGCATTTTATTTCTTCCATAGTGTTAGTTCTCCGGGCCTTCGGATCTAGTGCCACTCTTCCACTCAAATCGACGGTCTCAATCCTTTTTGAGACTTCGGGGCTTCGGTCCTTTTCAATGCACAACTCCAGCTATCCTCCAGAGTGATGAATTAGCGAACTTGTGAAGTGTGGGACCATTTGACATGTGTTTCCTGGATCCAACGGTCCAAATATTCTTTGGCTCCGACAACTTCTTCACTATGTAAACCCTCCGGAGTGCTAAGCCTCCAAAGTGAGAGATATGGTGCCACGTGTCCTCGTTGATGGACGATCCATATGAACTTCGGGACTTCGAGGCTTTGAGATATTTAGACTCCTCTGCAAACTTTTCACAAAATACACTGAATACGCAAAGTTCGAAGGACTTCGACAGTTAAGCCCCGCGTGCCTTTTCTTGATCTGACAACTACTCTTGCTCTTACCCAGATCTAACAAATGAAAACTGTTCGCCTCTTCTACGCACTCGTCATCCTTTTTGAGCTTGACTTAATGGCCCAGATCTGTTCCCATGGTTGATCTAATGGTTGTTGTAGCTTCTCCTTTGCTGCTTCTGCATCTTCTTCTTAAAGAAGGATTCCACAAATTTTTAAAGATCTTCGTCTTGAATCTTCTTCTGCAAATCTACCTCCTCGTGTTGTGATGTCTCTAGCGCTCCTTTAGCGGACTGTGGAATGCTCTCCAAACTCTGTGAAGATTCTTACCTCCCGCGCTTTGATACCATGACAAAACAAGAAACTGTGCAGGAAAACAAGAAACTTAGTAGACAGAACAAGGAACGAGAATATGCGGAGCACGCAATCGTATTAGCTGATAGTCTAGAGCTATAAAGAAAAAAGAAGAAACTTAATAAAAAAACAAAGGAACAGATCCTAACGACTGGTACAGCTAGCAGAACAATTGGCAATGTACAGTCACATACTGTTGAAGTTACAGTTATAACTAACAATCCAAACCTTTAACAAATTTCTAAAAAGTACTTTGAACATGCCAGAAAAACAAGCTTACTTCAAACTAATTTTACGTTATCATGTTGACAAAAAGTTTATTCATTTCTCTTTGAACAAAGAGATAGAGAGAATAAACTTGTAAAATGCAAGTTCAAATAGATATGATGGTGCTCTTAGATTGTTGTTGAAGTTATTTTAAGTGTCTTCACTTTCCCGTAGGATGGCTCTTTTAGATTGTTCTTGAATTTATTTCAAGTGTCTTCACTTGCCCTCAATAAATCCATGTTGTAGATGAGGGGATTTTCTGCCAGAGCTGTGAAAGTGAGGATTCTCTCCCAGAGCTGTGATGATTGAGAAAGGAATCCACAAAATCTTAAAAGGCATTAAGTGGGTGTACGCATAAAGAGAAAAACCTCTATGAAAGCTTTGCCATCAAATTGCAACAACTTTATTGCTCAACTCCAATGGTTATGGCTTTT